>JAOVYW010003393.1:0-14107 GCA_025775045.1 Hiodon tergisus | reverse complement strand
TATATGCCTGGGCAATATTATGCTAATCGCATTGTGAAGATTACAAACAGAGAAGGGTCAAGACACAAATAATGATTAACCTACACTTGAAATACCAACCAGTAACTGCTCTAACAGTTTAGGTGTGGTGCGTCCTAGCGGTAGTAAAAGGCAATAGGCCATGCTAGAACTTTCACTCCTATACCGCGCAGTCGTTTTCCCCACAGTGAGTTGTAGATTCTAAATCAAGAATCTATTTATATACTGAGGGGTCAACAACAGGAATGTCGTTAACAAGCAACCCACAAACTTGTTTTTCATGCATATAGAACGTTAACGATTAAATTAAACCGAAAAGGAATAGCCTACATTTAACTCAACCCGCTTCTTCATCTGAATTAACGAAGCAGATTCGGACAGAGGGTGCTTCGCAACCTACTTCGCAAACACTGTAAATTACCGTTATGCTATCTAAAAGCAATAATTAAAGATGTTTGGCATCGCCATTCCGTAAAAACTGACCAAATATCCGTTAACTTGACCGTGTAAACTTGACTAGCAGTCCTAACTACCTTTTATTCTACGGATGAACTGGAGGAGTTACCTGTCATATCACAGAAGTTTCAAATAACTGGTAATTGTCTATGTCTTCAGGATCTGCCAAAAAAGAAAAATACAATGCTTTTTTTTTCTTTGTCCCTATTCGTCTGTTACTGGTCATGATGGAATGAAAACTAATTTCAACGACAGAAACTTTGAAAGTATCTAAACCACACGACACACACAAAACGTAATTATTAAGTCAAAGGGGGGACGTTTCTAAGCACCTGACGGAGAGTGAAGAAACAGTTATGGAATAGAGCCGTCGAATGACACGAACGAAGAAGCAATGCGAAATTTAAGCGCGACGTAAGGATCAAGAACGGAATCAACCTAAGTGAAAGAGGAGGCAGCAACATATTTATTTAACTAAGAGGCGGATTCTTACAGAATACCTGAACGTTCTCGAGTGAGGACCACACATGGAGAATAATGTGCGATTGTTGGAAGAGGTGGATGCGAAGGCTAGAAATTCAGTTTGAGCTCAATACCAGCTAATTGCGGAGTCCATCCCTCATTCCCATATGGATCGTGTTGTTCGCTGGACTTCACCAAATTCACTTCACACCGCACCGTTATTCGCGATGCATTATTCACTATCATAAGTAAATATCGACAAACACAATCGACTGCACAGCAACGCGAGCTAACTTCCGTAGTTTTGCTACTCAAGTATTGCGGACATTTTTTCTTTGCTGGATGTTAATGAATCTGCTAAAAGCCGAAACGACAAGCCGCGAACTAGCAGCATGTCACGTCGCAAGCAAACGAAGCCACAACATCTTAAATCGGACTTGGAATCACCTTTAGCTGCTATTGCTTATGAAAATGGTAAGTATTTTGCTGAGGGACAGAGAAAACTGGCGATATTGTTTTCTTCAAATTATATTATTAGAATATATATTTGACCTATAAAATTATATTATTAAAGTCTGTTGTTAGTGTAATTAGTAATTTAATGTGTCTTTTCTATTTTTTATTAAATATCTCTGTAACTGGCCCTGGTTTAATAGGATAGATTGAGTTAACTGATTTGACCGGGTAGTTTTGTTTCGAGTCAGTGTGAAGGAAGGTCAAAAGTAGGCTATTCTGTTGGCTTGTTTAATTTATATAGAGTTATGTCTTCACATAAGACAACATTCCGTTTTAGAAGTCCTGTAAACATTATTGTGCTTTGATATTAACCTCTTTTTCCTTCAGGTGGGTGCTTTAAGAAAAGTTACAATGGTTTCCTTTTCTTCTTTCCGAGCGTCGGGTGGTCTCAACTATCTATAAATAAATTAAAGGCTTTTAGATAGTTGCTTCAGTTTGTAAATGTGTAGAATTCCCTTTAGGTTAGAAAAGTTGTCCTGTTATTCGCCACAAAAGCGTCATCGAAAGCATTGAGTCTCAGGTCGGAGTAACGGTATAGCTAGCCTTTCTGTTAACAATTTGCTCTCAGTACTTGTGTCCCGTGGCGCTTAATACTTCATCATTCTGTATACGGTAAACATATTGGTCCGTGTTTAGAAAATATAGCACCATATCCTGACGAGTTCACTGACTCGCTGATGATATAAACATATGACCGCAGATAGATTTCCATAATTCAAATATTTGTGGAAATATAAGCGGAATATATTTCTAGTTTCTTACAACCTACGTCAACGCCATTCTGAAAATAATATACAAAAATGTCTTTAAAGTTTGAACTAGGCCTATTTATTTCCGGCTTGGACAGGTTTAATATTCGTTTGAAGTCAAATGTTTATACGTAACTATTTCAGTTAATAATTGAGATGGGTAAATATAAAATATAGTTAAATATAATAAGGTTTTTTTTAAGTTTCTACGAGATGTCATTGTCCGTCTCAGCTAAATAAGTTTTTTACAAAATATTTTTACGAGTTTATACTTCTTACGAGTGAACAAGAGTTGAGTATACAGTTTATGATTTTCATGGCAAGAAGGATCTTTAATAAACACGAGTTATTTGCTAATAGTAATGTAATATTATGAGCTTCATGAGCAATAACCTCAACTTTACGGGCAATAACCAACCACGTTTGACGTCAGTGGCACGAACGTTGCTTTATATGAACATAAATATTTAGCCCTAATTTGAATAAGAAATCCGAGTTGTTACAATGATTAAAAACAGTATAGAACCATCTTTATTTAGGTGGCATCTCGCCAAGGAAACTTGATGTATCTTTTTCACATCACCAAATCTGAATACAACTGTTTTTTGTTGTTGATGTTGTTGTTGTTTTTATTTGCTAGCTTTGTTTAAATTTTCAATTAAGAGGAAAGAATGATAGTACCCCTGAATGAATGTGTACCCCTTTGTTTATTTCAACACGAAGAATTTCTCCCACTTTATTTTTATTTTTTATTTTTTGATTGTTGTTTGTCTCTGATGAATACATGATCAGTATAAAGTGTATATTTTACCCTGGTGAAAGAGTCAGCGAGCAGCCTAAATGCATCTGTAGGTGCTTCACAGCTAGTCTTAACGTTATAGTGTGTTGGGTACGAATGCATGCATATTTGATGTTATATTCTATAAAAACAATTAAAATAAAGAACGTCTTTGTCTTGAACAAAGACAATTTAGATGCCCGTGGTTCCCACCTTTACATACCAGGACTTCTGCCTAAGTTGTTGGGTTTTTACTAAATTACATATTGTTTGGATATGTATGGATATGTTGTCATGAAATATATATTCCCCTGAAATATGTCTTGTAAAATGCTTAAGGTTAGCAAGGCAATATGAGTGCAAGAGAAATGGCTAATGCCTGACACAGGGGACTTTTTTTGCCCTGAACTTGCCTTCCTGGCAGGTTAATACATGAATTCCATCTCCTTTGTATTAACTCCACCCTGTTTGTACTCCAACCAGTAAAACGTCTATAAAAAGCTCATCTAGTAACACATCTATGCTGGAATGTGGAGGGAAATCCACACTACACATTTTGTTTTGCATGCTATATAATAATGCATGCTAGCTATTTAACTTTTAACATTACAGAATTTTCCAATTTAAACATAAAGAATTTGAGTTTTCCTTCTTCCTATTTACATTTTCCTGCTGGTTTCTGTTGCGTCATGCCAGTATGAATGTTTCAGTACCGGTCTCTGTATGTTCAGTCACTTGCTTCAAGTTTTTAAATCAGTAGACAGAAATATAAAAAAATAACAATGATTTGATGGATAATCTCTGATTTAAAAATACCCATGAATAAACTTCATAAATATTTAATACTGGCAAGCCTATAAGGCAGTTTAATTGGATGTTAATCAGCCTGGTGGACAATTGGTCAGCCTGTGAGAGTCAAAAACTGACTAGGCTGTAATGTAGCCTCATCTGATTCTGTTGCGTTTAAAAAAAATAGTTTTTATTCAAGTTGATTTCAGAACAGGGAGTGTTGATTTCCCTCAAAATTCCAGCACAGACATTTTACACGATTGGTTGAATTACAAGCAGGGTGGAGTTTATTCAAAGGAGGTGTATTAATATACTGACCTGGGTGGCTGAGCTGCCTGGCAGCCAAAGTTCAGGGCAGAAGTTCCAGATTGGTGAGACATATTCTTCACATCGCATTTTATAAATGATCCAAGTATTTTGGCAATACGCAAGTACTCAAGCCTTTACCAAGTGCATGGCAAGTTATACACATGGCTGCGTTAGGTATTGTCTGAACATCAAAAACAACAGGCACACAGAGCATCGTGCCATTCGGGATCTGCACCTGTGGAAAATGGTGTCTATCAAAGCAAAACGTCACTGAGTGGATTCAGCTGAATCCATCAAGGAAAAAGTCTTATTTATTCAAAATGAATGGCACAAAGCATAATTAGATTAAATGCTAAAAAGAGCCAAATGTAAGGTTTACAAAGAGAGATTTGTTGTTGTAAGGATAGCACGTTGTTTTAAAGTTTTATAGCAAATGCTATTTAATCCTACGGAGGGCATGAGCTTAGCTTAGTCTGAGTAAAGATGAAAAACTGAAATCCAATAGGTTGTATCTGCTTTCACAAATCAACAACAGGAAACAAAACATTGAAGGTGTTGGGAATTTAAACGCGTGTCTATCTCTTTTCTCTCCTCTTGGGTAAAGTTTTAAGAGGTGGTAAACTTCTCCAACAAGACCTTAACTAGTGCAAATTCCTTATTTCGGCCCTAAAGTTGGTATGACCTTTTCCTTTGTAACAATCCCACATTCTTATCAGATGTAGCTCATTAAGGTTCTTTTGTGTGGTATCCCTGAATAGGTGGGACAGTATGAATTGCCAACAAGCCTGTGCTGGCCTCACCCTGATGGGGGTGGGGGTGGGGTTGGGTTCTTTGATAGGGCCTGTCATGTCTGTCCAATGCTAGAGGTTGACGCTAGAGGTCAATACACAGAGTGCATCTGGGAGGTTAGTCTTGGCAGCAAAGCTGTCGTGTCCTGAGAGGCGCCACCAACATTGATCATGTCCTTTTACTCCTTCAAATGAAAAGAAAAAAAGCCACACAATATGGCTTCTCCTGACTTGCTTTTGTGCAGTTTTTTTTTCTCCAGCTGCACAATTTGATATATATATATTTCAAGACCACCCACTTAGATTTGCCAAAGATGTTTTGTGAGGATTTGGCTCCCAGCATACTAAGCTCATTTCTTTTAATTACAGTTAAGAGCTTAGTTTTCACACATGATGTCCTATTAAGAGGAACAAGCAGTGTGACTTATTGCACCACCCCAAAGTGAAAGTGACATGATTTAATTATGCATCACAATGTACATACAAAAAGCTTATTTGCATCTGTGTGCTGTTAACTGTCAGCGTGGCGTTCAGGTTTGAAAAGGGTTAGTCTTCCATTTTTTTAACCTTAACCCTTACCCTACCGCTAACCTTAAACCTTACTCCACCCCTAACCCTCAGGGGTTAGAGTATAGGACTGATGCTAAACCTAAGGCTTTCCCATGATGTTTAAGTCTGCAGAGAAACAGGACATCAGTACAGCAAGGGTGCCTGCTCTGCCCTCTCTTCAGTGGCTGTCCACAAAAAAATAGTGAGGAGAAACAAGGACATTATCAGCAGAGCAAGAGTGCCCCCCCCCCCTTCAGTGGCTGTCCAAAAATAAAGTGAGGAGACACAAGGACATTATACACATAGCAAGCATGCCCCCTTCGGTCCCCCTCTTCAGTCTATAATAAAAACGAAGAGGATCAAGGCAGAAACACTGGAGTCTTACTCTAACTCTGGATTGGTGTTATGGTAATTTATATTGTGTTTAGAATTTCATCTTTTTTTTAAATACATAAAATAGTTTTTTTTAAATTATGTTCAGCTTCCATCATTGTACCTTGTTTGTTACCCCAGGTCACAGATTTGAACGAGAGAATGAACTAGTTTTCTAAAATAACTAAATTAAATATTTGTATTGAATGCATTGAAAAATACATACAGTGTTATTTCCATCATAAAGACCACTTATGAAAGGGAGTTCTTGTGTCATTCTGATTTTCTGAAGGAAGTAACCCTACTCTGCGCATCAAACACCAGGTGAAAAAAACATACTTAAGCTATTCTTCTCATGATTGAATTTAAAGCAAATTGTATAGAAATTATGTGTATCCATCATTTATTAAACACAGGTGACACATTTTGAACCCCGACATATTACTGTGGCAGCAGTTAACATGTACTTAAAACCCTTAGACTTGCATTGCAGTTTTCGTATTTCAGCATATTTTAATATTGTCCGGTGATGCTGTGAAACTGATGTCTAAAAAAATTCATTCTGTCAAGAAATCTATAAGTTAACATAAAATGTTACTGATTTGTTCACCTGCTCTGGAATGTGTAATTTGAGAACTAATTTAAATAGATACCTTTTTAATGCCGGCATGTAGAAATTAATCTCTGAAGCTATGGGTAATAATAGTGCTTTGTCTGTGTTAAATTTCCAGAACAATATGTGTGCTTCTTTAGGGACCTGATATAGTACAAAACACAGATTGAAGCAGAGATACTAGCTCACTTTTTCTTAATGATTATTAAATTATAATGACAAGTAGACTACAATGGGGTACCCTTAAATTATTATGCACAACAGCAAAAAATAAAGGGGTGTGTATTTATGTAATAAAAAAACAGACTTTGATGGTAACTCTTTTATGCTGACAGGGCACAGCTGGTTTGACACCTCCTATGACTGATGACACGCTTTATATATATATATATATATATATATATATATTTGAAGTTCACTGACCACAAAGTTCACAGACACAAATTATTGAAAATTTATAACAAATTACTGAGATAATAAAAACAGAGAGAAAGATAAAAGATGTGGAAATCAGCTGGAAACATCTTGGATTATGTTCATTAATTTTTTTTCCTCCCTCGTCCCTCGTCTCTGTTATTCTCTGCCTTTGTTTCAGATATTTTTGTCTGTCAGTACAAAGTGAATGTTTTCCCCTATTATTTTCATTTATGTTTTTTTATGCTACCATATAGGCAAATTCCTGATGTTATCTGGTGTTGCAAAGCATTAGTGGCTACCAAGCCATGGAAAATAAGTGCAACTAGTGCACATTGGTTGTGAAATATTAATTAAATATTAAGTGATGTTGACTGTCTGATCACAGCAAAGGTGAATAGAATAGATTCAATAGCTTAATTGGTAACCAACAGATGAGGCTGAGGAGAAATGTATGAATACATTGGAAATCAATATCATCTATGTAATTTCATTAAACTGCCAACCCCAAAATTGATAAGCTGCCAGGATGTGATGAATTGTGCAAAGAAAATGATTGGATGGGTATGAGCGAATACAAAAACTACATGTTGATAATTGGTGATCAAGCAATTAGTGCAGAATAATAATAAAAAAAGATTAATTTGTGATAAGAAGGTCAAATCAATTGTTTATCTTTGCAGGAATGTCACAGTAAGTCAACCATTATTTTTGCCTTTTTTCCTCTTCCTGCAGCGCCGTGTGAAGAAAAGGACAGTGCAGACAACAGCGATGAAGAAACACACGTTTGTGAAAGATGTCGTGTGCCGTTCTCCGGGTGGCCAAACCTCTGTGAACACCAAAAGAACTGCACCATGAGTCCAGCGGTGCTGGCTTTGAGCGAGGACGAGGTGATTCCCCCCTCCCAGGAATCTCCTGCAGGGCTATCGCCAGCCCCCAGCTGCATCAGCGAAGCAGCCAACTCGGACCACACTGAGGAGAGCTATACGTTAACCACGGCCGGAGTGAGTGCACTGAGACTGGGAAGCTACGACGCCGGAGAGGATGAAGGTCCCCAGGAAGTTCTGCGGCTCCCTGAGAAAGCTGATGATCTGGAGCAGCCAGCAGATTGGGGGGAATCGGCCATCTCTCTACCTCAGATCTCCACTGCCTCTTCGGAGGTCAGTTACGATAGGCCAAACACTAACGTGACCTTGGAGACCTTGCACAGCACCAGGGTAGCCGTGGCACAGTTCTCACAGGTTGTCCATACAGGGTCCGCTAGTGGAAGCACCGCGATGGCTATACCCAGGATCCTGGAGCAACTCATGACACTGCAGCAGCAGCAAATCCACCAACTCCAGCTCATTGAGCTGATTCGAGGCCAGGTGGCCACTATGAACAAGCAACCCACTCTGTCTGCTCTGGCAATGGCTGCTGACTCAACTTCAGCACCGAGCCAAAGCCAACTCAAAGGCTTCATCTCCCCACCAGTCCACCCTTCACTGACCATGATGCCCGTTCTTGTGAACGGAGAGGCCTCTGTTTCCAAAACATCTTCCTTGGAGCAGCCTCAGTCTCACAATTTCCAGCCTGCCAGTAGGCAGTCCAATCCTGGAATGAGCACTTGCACTTCAGTTTCAGCCAGTTGCAGTCCCCCTCCCTCTAACAACAACATGGAGTCCTCTTTGCTGCCCCACTACACTAACACAAGCAACAGCTGTCCCCAGGAACTGAATTCCTTAAGCCCTCTATCACTAGGACATGGCAACATGACTGATCTGTCTTCTAACATGCCATTACCACCTCAGAGCTCCTCCAGCACTGTCATCTTCCCCAACCCACTAGCTAGCATCGTCGCTACCACCAATGCGTTGGATACCCTTTCTGTCGTAATGAAGCACCGCAGGGGGAAGCCATCCAACGTGTCCATGCTTGACACCAAACCCAGAGCAGAAGATTCCTTTTTTAAGCACAAGTGCAGATTCTGTGCCAAAGTGTTTGGCAGCGACAGCGCATTGCAGATTCACTTGCGCTCTCACACCGGGGAGAGACCTTTCAAGTGCAACATCTGTGGTAACCGTTTCTCCACCAAGGGAAATCTGAAGGTGCACTTTCAAAGGCACAAAGAGAAGCATCCCCACATTCAGATGAATCCTAACCCAGTACCGGAATACCTTGATAACATGCCCACTAGCTCAGGTGTCCCATACGGAATGTCTTTTCCTCCTGAAAAGCCAGCAACGACTTGGCTGGACTGCAAACCTGTTTTACCAACAGTTCCCACCTCAGTGGGCCTCCAACTTCCTTCCCCTCTTTCGACTGTGGGTGGCTACAGTGGTTCTCCAAATCTTACTCCCTTGAACAGGTCTCCACAGAGACCTTCCCCTCCTTCCAGTGAATGTGCATCTTTGTCTCCCCACCTTGACCGGGGTACACCCACAGCTAAAGATTCCACACTCTTCTGGAAAGATCCTTCAATAGACTTGAAACAAGAGGGTACTCACTTACCTAAAAACTACATAACCGGATTGGGAGAAAAGCCTCCTAGTGTAGTGGGGCAGCCTTCCACCGTGACTGAAACCCATGTCCTGGTGGATACAGTCACCACGACCACAGATACAACCTCCAGTAGTGCCCCCTCAACTGTCTACAACCCCATGCGTTCAATGATGTCCGATCAGTTTAAAGTTAAGTTTCCATTTGGCGGTGTGTTAGATTCAATGCAGACTTCAGAGACCTCAAAGCTACAGCAGCTGGTGGAAAACATTGACAAAAAAATAACAGACCCAAACCAGTGTGTCATTTGCCACCGTGTCCTCAGCTGTCAGAGCGCCCTGAAGATGCACTATCGCATTCACACGGGAGAGAGGCCCTTCAAATGCAAGGTGTGCGGTCGCGCATTCACCACTAAAGGAAACTTAAAGACACATTTTGGGGTCCACAGGTCCAAGCCTCCTCTTCGAATTCAGCACTCATGCCCGATTTGCCAAAAGAAGTTTACCAATGCTGTGGTCTTACAGCAGCACATCCGTATGCACATGGGGGGCCAAATCCCAAACACGCCCCTGCAGGAGGATGTCCAGGACATGGACACTGGATTTTCCTTCAATGTTGAGAAAGGTTTTAGTGCCATAAGCAATTATGATGATGAACTAATGGATGACAACTGTATGGAGGATGAAACAGAACCCATGGAGGGAGATATTTCCTGCTGCAGCACATCTGCTATCCCTTCTCAGCCAATCATCTCCATCATTGCATCTCTAGAAAAACAAACTAGATCTGTTGACTCAACAGAAGGCAGTGAACATTTTACTAATGACCAGGAGAGCTACAGTGAAGGACCTTCTGCCATATCTGAGTCCTCCAGCTATACGCAGGCCCTCTCCCCATCTCACAGTCAATCTGAGAGCCTCTGCTCAAAGTCACCAGGTGTAGACAATGCTCAGGTATTCCCGGACGGTGAAGTCACAGCCAAATCTGAGAAACAGGAGTCCTCACCTGTGGCTCTTGATCTCATTGCATTCCAACCTGGCATGTCTGTTATCAAAGAGGAAACTCCATTACGCACACTGGTCCTGAGCAAGGAGCACGGTAAGTCAAAAAAACAAAATGTAGGATCAGTTGCAAATTTAGTAAATGCTCATAAACATGAATCTTAAAGGATCGCTGCAGCCATATCAAAGGGCATCAGTTTGTTTGCCCTCTCAGCAGTTGAGAATGCACCACAACTTGTGCCTTAAAGCAGAACATACTGACATAAAGCTACCTTCTGAGATGTTTCCACCCATGTCTACTCTAGGTTTGAGCCAAATCACTCCGAGCCCGGTAACCACCACAGCATCCAGCTTTATTACATTTGAAATCAATGGCCACAGCAAACCAGTCTCCACAAGTGAGGGGCCACGCCTAAGATTTGGTGTTCCGATCCCAGCAGTTCCTCAGGCAGCAATGAGCCCTGGTGTCCCCTACACGCTGGCTCCGCCACAGCCCCGACGAACATCAAAGCAGCACAACTGCCACAGTTGTGGGAAGAATTTCTCCTCAGCCAGCGCCCTGCAGATCCATGAGCGCACGCACACTGGGGAGAAGCCATTCGGATGCTCTGTCTGTGGCAGAGCGTTCACCACAAAAGGAAACCTGAAGGTAGGAATCTGTAAATTCAACTGCACAGAAATGTTTTACAATTTCTAATGCAAATTCAATTGTGATCATTATTTGCATAGTGTTGTACTCTATGTTAGTTGCTTAATAAAGTACTGCAGAGAAGAGAATATATCCTTGTCATTCTGCTTTATCATTCAGATCACATGTAAAAAATAATGATTTTGGAGTCCATAAGTATTTAGCCCTGCAAGTAGAATGACAAACAAATGAATTCATTCCACTGAACGTATTCCACTAAACGCATTCCACTGTACGCATTCCACTGAACGTATTCCACTAAACGCATTCCACTGTACGCATTTCACTGAACGCATTCCACTGAACGCATTCCACTGTGCGCATTCCATTGAAATTTTCTCTGTTGTTTTTTTTTTTAACCTATCACAGGTTCACATGGGTACCCACGTCTGGAGCAACACTCCAGCCAGAAGAGGTCGGCGTCTTTCAGTGGAGAATCCCTTGACATTGCTTGGCGGCAATGCCATGAAGTTCAGTGAAATGTTCCAAAAGGACCAGGCTGTGCGGGCGATCAACTTGGCTCCTGGCTTTTGGACTCAGTATGCAACCGCCATCACCAACAGCCTGACCATGAAGAGCAAGGAGATCTCGGCCTTTCAGAATGGGGGCGTCTCTCAGCTTCCCATCAGCTTGGGTGGGTTAGGGGGCGGAATTCCTTGCCTTGGGGGGCTGCTGGTCGGCATGGACAAGGCCTGCACTGGCAACACATCACCCATGATGAGCTTAGAAAACACAAACACGGAAGTGAGAGCGGGCCACCATTTCTCCAGGTTTATAGAGGACAATAAAGGGATTGAGATCAACTGAACTGAAAGAGAACAAGGATCAAGAACAGTTTGACCGCTATGTACTATATTATGTACAGGTTACGTTTTTCGTTTTTGGAACTATTCGGTATTCAGTGTTTCTTTGACGTTGATCTGTCTTGGCCTTGCTGTCTTTTTCTCACACTGTTTTGCTCTTGTTTAATCCCAGAAAACATAGTTTTAGAAGGATTTACATGGTACTTATTTTGACATTTAACTGAATTTAGTGAAGTATTATAGTTTTATATATAACATCTTAACATGTTTATGATGCGCTAACCTCAAATTAATAAGAATGAGATAGATAATGTGTTCTTAATCTGAAAATAAAAAGATTTGGTCTGGTTATTTTGCAGTTAATTTATGCTGTACAGTACAAGAGACTCTTATGAAATCAAATCGCACCCTAAAGTGAATTGCTTTAATGTTCACTTCTCACTCATTTGAAGTAAATGTTTGAACTTTTAAAATATTTACATGCAGTTCTATAAAATGGTCTAGTATTAACATCTCTGGTATTTATTATATTAGAAATGCGGGTATAATAAAAATTAATGTATTTAATAGCTTTGTTTTATCTGTATTTTTGTATGATCTGTGGATTACAGACTGAAATGTATCTTCCAATAAAGACAAAGACATAATTTTATTACAACAGAGGAAAAATGCAATGTTTCATCTGAAACTCCAAAACATCATGACACAGTTAGCAAAAATGGTGGTCTTTATTTGCTATTTTAAAAATTGTGCCAGACAATCCTTTACAGATATATAAATTATACTAATGAAAAAAACTGAAGTCTTCAACATAATTGTACACATACTTTATAAAATAAATGTAGTTTTTAATGAACAAGACCACATGGTGATTAACTGTGATTAGCGTCACAGTTATAATTGTACAAGTTCCAGAATCAGAGATGGTCGGGAAATAATCATTAAAACTTTGTAAGGAGTAACCTTAACGTGCAGTTTTTACAATTACGCTTTAATTTAAATGTGGAATTCCCAAGACATTTAATCTCACATCTGGCATGATAATACTGCCACTCATATTTTTATATACTGAAGACAGCTCAAATTAAAGACTAACATCTGATGTATGTTGTGAAATGGGTTTATTCACCAAGTGTGCTGAAAGTAAATGTTATGTAGACTGGAGCTAATTTTGAGACTGAAGGCGATAAAAGATAAAAACTTTTTTCTCTTTATTCCTCTTTCTTACTGTTACTTTATTAACTACGATTGCTTTAGAGCATAATGTGCTTTCATCGCAACTCACAAAATCGGATTATATTAGAAATAGAAATGAAGTATAATGCTACTTAAAGAGATGGAACTGACTAATTGTTGAGTGTAAACTAATTGTTTACTTCATACATATGAAGTATGTACGGGCTTTAGTCATAGCCGTTTATGTTACTCCGTCCCTCTATATGCTGTATTGTGTTTCCTCTAGAGCCTGTGTTTCTGTTACTGAATCTCTCTTTATCTTATGTGCTTCTGTTACCGTGTGTCTGTGTCTGTGTCTCTCTATCGCCACCCATTGTGCATTGCTTTTTGCTTGTTGAGTCGAGAAAGTGCAGGGTGAAGTCTGAAAATATGGTTAAAAAAATAATGGATGAATGGGTCAAAATAAATTTTATCTGCATAAATGAATTAAATAAGCATACACGTTATTTTTCCACCCAACTCTCTGAACTGGCCCTTAGAAAATACTTTGTTGAGCAGAATAAATTCCTTTCAAGATGATCACTAACATTGTGTAACACATTCAGTACTTCTATACTGAACAAAAGTGCTGCAGTTTTCCTGGAGAAATTCTCGACCACCTTTTCAAAGGGTCAGGGAGTAGTTTGTGCATCTGTGATGTTATCAGTGTGGCAGTTTAAGTTTACTCTGACATTGAATAACATTTCTAAGAGGTGGCATGTATATTTAACTAGGATCAGGTCTAACACAGATCCATGAGAACTGGTCATTAATGTAGGTAACTTTAAATAGACCATTTCCAGACTAGCTGCTGCCACTATCACAATTACTGGCATGTTACAATCTAATTGGTTTGTCACAAACTCTTGTTAATGCTCAATGTTGTAGCCAGTCATTTGATTGCTGTCATTGATGGTAAAAAAAAAAGCCCTTGTCAACCCTTCTCTGTGTCTGAGGTGCAAGAATAAATGGAATGCAAAATACTGCACATTGATATCATCAGGTGATTAGGTGACACACCCAGAGACACACAGGAACTACAGTGCCTTGCAAAAGTATTCACCCCCCTTGGCTTTTTACCTATTTTGTTACATTACAGACTTTAGTTC
>JAOVYW010003392.1:2320-14107 GCA_025775045.1 Hiodon tergisus | reverse complement strand
CATCGTTCACCAATCATCCCCCCTTTAAAATTTAAGTTCTGCCTGAGAGCCTGCAGCAACGCAGATGTAAACTTTTCATCCCATATTTTCCTTCCCCTGACAGTAATAACTGCCTTCATTGGTGGGCCATAATTACACATCTCTAAACTACAAGATCACAGGACCTTTCATGACATGTCCCTGACATATGTGAAGCCAAGTGCTGGTGAATTAATTTCAGGCGTTAAAAACAGTGGTGTGTTTCGTACAAACGGTGACTGTTATTGCACTTGCGTGACACCAAGGCGTTGCCTTGGATGATAGAAAGCCTTTGCAAAAGCTTTGATTTTTTTTTAAAGGTACGTGCACATATCTAGGAACTGTGCATAAAGGACTTCCATTGAAGACAAAGAAATGTAAGTAGGCTGGAGTGACGGAGACCAACAGAGGGGGAGAGCGTGTGCGGATATGTGCGATGGAGGCGAGAGAAGGGGAGAGACAGCAGTGAAACTGTTCCCTGGGCCCATTGTCGGGTGAAGATCGGGTCAGACAGGATCACGTTACACTTGGGACGTGAACGTGAGATGACATCAAAGCTCCATCAGGAGTCCACTGATTTTAAAGGCAGCTATTAGAAACTGCAGAGAAGAATGTCCTTTTATAAAATTTTGCTTAATACAAAGCGCAAGGTAAAATCCATGGACAAGAAAACGTATAAATAACATTTTCCAATGCCGTCACATTCTATGAGAATTCAGTTCCCACTGCTAAGAGGGCAAGATCAAATTTCCAACTCCGAGAAGTGATAGTAAATTGTGTGCAATGTGCAATGTTACACAGCCAGGATTCTTCTATGACAGAAGTTCTGGGTTGCATTGTGTAGGAGGCTGCACCAAACGCCTTGTAAAATGAAACTACAAACATTTTACCCAAAGCAGTTAAGCTAAGGCTACTAGCTGCTCTAAAACAAACTAGTACATAACATTTACTTCCAAAAAGAAGCTAGCTGGGTTTTTACGACTTGATTGATAACTATAGTTTCTTCCTGTGAAGCTAATAAGCTTAATAGACTTCGTTCCTAGTCTCGATCAGCTCAAGTACTCTTTCATGGAGACATAATCACGAACAGGAAGGAGAAAGTTTGTCAAAGGCTTTTTCATGTGGTTTAAATTCTAGTTTAATTATTAAACTTCTCGGAGAGTAGGATAGCGTACTTGTTATTTTGATTATTTTATAACGTGGGTACAATGCAATCTGATGTCATCTGAATTTTTGATGGTATTAATTGCTATATTCCCTATTGAATCAATGATTTTTAGTGCATATTTAAACAGAATTAACATCCAGGAGATAGCGTTTAGTCTTTTGGCAGGGACTATTGGTGTTGTTTTTGTAACATAAGCTCTGGAGTTCCGCTTAAAATATCCTGGTATTGTTTGGGGAATGCTTCTTTTTTGAGCACATAACTTTTAAGCTTAAAGAAATCCTGTAATTTATGAAAACATAATTCGATAAAACATGAACAATGAGAAAACACACTGAGTGGCCATATAATTAGGTTTGTCCTTGGCGTTGGTTTTGAAGTATAACTAGCTGTGATGATTTTCCTTGCTCTTGAATGCTTTGACCAAGGTAACAAATCCAGGGGTCTCGTGGGTTAGACCAACCCTTCCCAGGCTAATGGCTTGTTGTTGGTTTTGTAACAGCGGGGACTGATGGAATCGGACAGTAAAGCATAACACAGTCCATTTATCCGCACATGGTTGGATCCTCAAACACGAGTCTTATAATTCTGCTTAGCCCATAGAAGAATCAATACCCAAATAGAGCCAGCTCCTACGTTTCTACTCAAATAAAAACTTGTCATTTAATAAACATTAATGGATCACAAAATAATTTGACCAGCACCACCGAAAAGCGCAGTTGGTCACAGTACAGCAGGGTCATTCATTGTTGGTGAGCTTCTTCCCGGCTCTGGTGTAGGAAAAGAATGTATTTGCTCATTAGAGAGTGGGGCAGCATGCCAACCCCACAGCAAGCATTTGGCTTTGCTGTATTTACTTTTGAGAGCGGGGGTAATTGCAGCCCAGATGCTAAGCAACTGGCACGGGACGGCACTGTGTTCAGGACATTGTCCCCGGGGCCATCCGCACCAAAACTCCAGCAGTGGTAGGACTCTGAGATTCCGTGCTAGAAGCAATGACAAGGACAGAGGCCAATTGACTGTGGTGATGAGAACACAAACTCGTCCTGGTGGCAGAGCCCTTTGCGTCGGTTTTACTGTGGCTTGTTGTGAACCTATGGCTGAAAATTCCAGAACACCCCAGGATTCCACAAACTGATCTTAAAACTAAAACTAAAATTCTCAGACGATGCAGACAATCGGTATGGGATAAATTGAAGGACGTATCAAGCTAAGAAAAAAAATAATGATAAACAGTAATTACCTGAACAATTGATCTACAATTAAAATAGTGGACAACCAACCATAAACATAAAATTGGCAAAGGTATGAGATGCATTCAAAAGCAATGAAATGGTAAACATTATCCATGGAGACAAAAAGGGATGGGGGTCTGGAGAGGGAGAGAGCAATAGCTGAAAAAAAGGGAACAGCAGATTTTATTTCTGATAAGACTGAAAAGCTAATATCTCTACTGCATTTATTGCCAAAACACAAAAACTTTCCTTTTCTAAACCAGGCGTGAGACATGTTTTGCCAGCATACGGGATGAGATAACAGACTATTCTGGCCTCGATTGGAGCTGCAACAGAGAATCTGGAAATTATTATCATCATTATTATTATTATTATTATTATGGACCTAAGCATAGGACACAATCTGTTACACAATCTTTTTTTACCAGAGCAGTCAAGACAAAGTACTGTACCTTTCACTAAAATCACAAGTAATTTTTTACCTGGGATGACAGACCACAGTCTGGAGTCTATCTGCTATAACCACAAAATGACCTCAGCCTGTCTGATACTCTCCAGTTTCCAGCGTCCACAACTGGAGGGAAGCTGCCCAGCCACAAGTGAACGATGGTTTAGGCTTCCTTTGTCCCGCTCTCTCCCCATCCTTGGAATGAATTCCAACTGTAAATCAAGAAGTCGTCTTGATCACGCTTGTCAGCCGAGTGTATCTGAGAAGGGACGGCCACTCTCCGAAAACAAAAAAACGCAATTCATAAGGGCCTTCGTTTGGCTCTAGTTCCTTGGCTCCCAGGCGCAAATTCTTACACCGCTAAGAAAACCCAGGAGAGTGAATTCCCTGGCTGTTAAATGGCACCCAGAGCTGTGGATAGGCCGAAAGTTCACAGGGAACGAGCTCACCAGCACTTTGGGTATCCCCATGTCATTCGCTGATGGAATCCGTACAATAACAGGACCACGGCAAAGAAACCCATCATTATGCTATGATCTAGGTTTCCTGTATGGGTTGTTTTTGTTCTACTTTTTCGCAACTTATTACTTCCTGTCGCAAGTGAGAGTGGTCACCGTTTGACCGATAACAGCAGAGAGGACTAGAGACGCCCCTTGACACAAGTGCGTTGTAACTCAAGGCAAAAGGGAAGATGTGTCCCCCTGTAATGATGAGTTTTCCTATCCCTAAGCAATCTTGGAACTGATATTTCGGACTGGAGGGAAATTACATTAAAACGTATGCCTCATACTTCAGTTTAACAACCCTCCAGGAGATGGTTGTGGTCTGCTTGTCTAGTGGAAAGAATAACAAGTCAGGCATGATTATTCCTTTACAAAGCTCCACAATCTAGGCAAAGTAGAGAGAAGTCTTGGCGTGTCAGTCTGCTTTGTCCATGGCTTTATAAGTAAGACCAAGCATCTTTCTCTGAACTTCATTAATAAAGGCTGTTTTTGTCCGGATTATTTTCACATTTATATTTCATCTGCAGATATCAAAGCAGTATTTCTGTAAAAATGAAGAGGAAGTAAGTTCCTGACAGGTTTAATTTGTCATAAGTTTTTAACACTTATGAGAGATGACTTTAATACCCTTTTAGTGACAGGACCTCTGTCAAGACCATTTTTGGTCTCACAACATTTTTGAGGCGCATGCATTCTTTTAGTTTCTAAAAACGGTCTGATATAAAGACTGGCATTATTTCAGACACTGAAGTACTGTAATGGGGGAAGGGGGGTGATTACTTCACTGTGGTCAAGTGTTGATGAAGACAGGGATGCTGGGATTCCATAAACGGGGCTCCCTCTGACAGTGGCCAGCTGCGTGCGCATAACAGAAAGCTCTCAAGCACACTTCGCTGGAGCCAAAAACGCAGGCCTGCTTTTTCCATCCTTCACCACATCCCACTGGATGACCTTTAGAAAGAACCAAAGTCTGCCTCCGAATGGAAAATAGGCTGGGAAGCAGTCCCGCGGGTAACCTGGCTTTTGAAAAACAGAGAAAAAAGAAAAGAAAGAAAAAAACAAAACCAAATGACCTCCTCTGACTCAGTGTAAAGGCTTTGATGTCTGATTGGGTGGCCAGTATGTGAGTGCGTCTGCTCTTTGATGTCTGATAGGCTGACCAGACTGGTAGTGCATCTAATCCAGCATGTGGGTAGCTGTTCTTAGGCCAGGGCAAAGTTGTTGCATGTTTGGTCTAGCAGAAGGGGAAGGTGAACAGAGAATGGACATCCATGGTAGACATCAGGTCAGGCAATCTGGGTGAATATTGCCACCAAGTGAGCAATATGTGATAATACTGAGGCATTCTCATTTTCATCATTGGGGCACTTGGACACAAATGCATAAATATAAAAAAAACTAAACCTGTGCAAGACAAAAGCAATAAGCTGCAGATTTTGGCAGCAGTGCTTTTGATTGCTACACATTTTCTCCCTAACAGGAATACACAAAACACCAGTTGGCATACATTTCGAAATGTTCCACTTGATATTAATCGCTAACTGCATTCCTTGGGACAACCCTTAGGGACAACTTGATAGCACGCTTTGTCTCCCTGTATGCACAGTATTAAGATGGCAAAAAAGGGGGATCAGTGAATAACGCACAGTTAAACGTTAACGTTAAACTCTATGATAGCTACTGGCAGCTACCCATTCCTAGCTTTGCTATGGTGTAGATGATGTAACGGATCACGCATGTAAGAAGAAGGGTGCATCACAAGATAAAAGCCAGAGGACAAGCAGTTAGATGGAAATCTTTTCTTCGGTTTTTGGAAACCAGATGCTGCTTAATTAACTTTTATTGGTTTTGGAATGTAAACATTTACAGATGAACAAACATAAAAACAAGATCGGGAAATAAAAAGTAATTGCTGATAAAGCAAAATAAACCGCATGAAAATTATTATTGCATTATGGGAGTTGTGACATTGTGTATGGCTTGACCTTATAGAGAAACATACATTTCTCCACATATTCAAAACATCCTTTGCTCTCTCTCTTTGTCTGAACCAAGGTTAGCTTTTAATGTGGTTAAAAAAAAGCAAAGCCCACAAATCTGTAGCAGCCCTGAAGCAAACATGAAACCACTTTTAAGTCTTTAATTTCTCCAGATTTATGATGGCTATATATCAACCTAATCTCCTCAGATCTATGTAAATCACACTGAACATGTAGGTAGATTACCTAGGGGGTTGGGGGATGGGGTTCCGAGACATTTATGAAAACCAGCAGTTTGCAACATGACATCACAAATAGATCAATAAAAACTATTGGAACGACAAAAATCTATAAGAATCCACATCTAATTTTTTTTGTGCTGGTACAAAATCCCTAAAAGGAGACTAGAGTTAATTATTGCGCTAGAAAGCACAAAACACAAATCCTGTCTTGATTCACAAGCTCTGTCGACTGATAGCTTGCTACAGTCTCTTGGATACCGTTTGACAATTTCCAGAAAAACTAAGAGCACAGTATCCAATTAAAGACATTGTCTTGTGGTGAACTCTGGTTGACATCGGCTTTTCTGCACAGACAACGGCACATAAGAAAACCACCGGTTGAAAACCATGTAGTCTGAGCTTGCTCGACTTCCAAAATAAGTGTATATGTGCAAATGTTGTAACACAGAAGATGGCAAACATAAAAAAGTGTTCAATACATCCCAGTGAAAATAAATATAAATACACATATTCTGTGCGCAGTTATACTGTTCTGAAACATTGCACTCCACTCCTGATTAGGTCTGTTGATCATTATTCAGGTTAACAGCCATTACAACTTACCCTAAAAAATTTATCTATAATTAATATGCAACTGACACACAACTGGAGTTTGTGCATTTGTGTATACAGTGTGCTCTGTAAGTATTGGGACAGTGAAGAAACCGATCAGGAGCAAAGCCAAAATATTAGGCTTACCATTAACAGCAGTTTAGAATATCATTAAATAGAAAGAAAGCACTAGCGAGCTCAGCAATCGCAAATGGGCTGGTAGGTCATGCAAGACCTCTACACTGGACGCCCGGAGAATGCTCACCATAACAAACAACAAAACAAACAAAACAACTGTCCGACAGATCAGGCGTGGATGTGTCTGACACTACCATCTGCAGAAGATTTCACCAGCAAAACAACAGAGGCAACCCTACAAGGTGCACACCACTACTTAGCCTCAACAACAGGATGGCCAGGTTACAGTTTACTGAGAAGTACCTAAAAGAACCTGCATAGTTCTGGAAAAAGGTCTTGTGGACAGATGTGACAAAGGATTAATGGAAAGAGTACAGGGTGGATGAAATGTAACTGCCCAAGTTCCACAACATACGGTGGTGGGGGTGTAATGGCTGCTGCTGAAACTTTTTCACTGGTCTTCATTGAGGGGGTGACTGCCAACGGCAGCAGCAGACGAATAAATTTTGGAGCACACAGAAAAATCTTGTCTGCTCAAGTACAAGCAAATGCCTCCAAACTTGCTTGTGAGTCCATCACAAGATTTAAATCCAATGGAATATGTATTTATTTTGCCGAAGATAAGAATTAAGGCACTTAAGATAAGACTTAGAGACTGATGACCAAATACTAAACAGTGCTTATTTTCGGATATTATAATAATCTACCACAACACTTTTGGTACCTGGAAATAGGGGGACTAAATATGGAAAGTGATATCATGTCTAAATTGTAAAACCAATGTATACACATAGACTCGCAACACTGAGAATTTACACTTTAACCTAATAGTCCTCATTTCAAATCCTAACTTTTGTAAAGAGCAAAAAGAAGACAAAATGTTTCTCTGTCTCAATATGGAGGGCCCTGTATTAATTTCAGGTGGGGATGGGGACAGGGTGACCTTATCCTGGGAGACAGCCAGGGGGTTTGAGGGTCAATGTTTTCAGTGAAGGCCATTGCTTCCTGTTCCTGGGGCAGGCGATGGGGCTCACTGGCCTTTCCCAAGTGCCTGCCGTACGCAGTGGGATGCTCGGTGGCCCAAAAACCAGCCTTAGTTTGAGGATTTGTTCATGTCCCGGAACCGGTACACCATGCGAGACCCCTAGAGGGAAACAAAGAGGCGTGAGCTATTGCGAGATCGAGGCGGCCATTATTGTGCATGTCTAAATTTAAATGAGTCATATTCCTGAGATAAAAAAACACAGAACAGATGAGGAATCTCGCTGATATCAGACATTTTAAAAGGGAAAAAGTCCATCATATTATTTTATAGTTGCAGTTGCAGGAGCACCTCTATCTACATTGCAAAAGTCACTGAGTGAAAGTAAACAGGAAAGCAGAAGGACTGACAGATTGGTGCCTATCAAAAATAATGCAAAAGCACAATGTTATAGCAGCCATGCCATTTTGTGACTGGTGTACTGTAAATTGACTGCACAGCTGAAGAACTCTAAGTGAACCCATATCCTTGGGGTGGCACCCAGGGGTGCATGCAATCAGAGGCAAGCCAATCCAATTGTGCCATCGGCCATCACCCGTTGGGTAACACGTTACTTTCTGCTGTAGCGATGCCGGTCCTGAGGAAAACTGTTCATGTGCTGCAGCAGAGTCTTTTTTTGTTGGGCAGCCCATGCTTTGCAAAGTGATGACGTGGGACCCAATGGGAGAGGGAGAGTGAAGGCACTGAAGACTACGATCACACCCAATGGTTCACTTACTTACAGTACCACTGAGCCCACGGGAAAGCCTACTTCTTCTTCCCTCCTAACGACATGTTTTCTGTTTTTTCCTTCCGTGCCTCGTAGAACAAAAGACATACCTTCTGGTTAGCATGGGCTGACTGAGGATTTTCAGTTAAACCAGACAGAGAGAGAGAGAGATCCAAGGCCATACCAAAAATACCGCTCAGAGCTATCATCTGTATAGAACACAATATTGTGGATTGTGCGGTTTTTACTGGTCTCCATGTGGCACATGCTCAGGGCTGATATTCCATTGGCCGTCTGCTGTCTGGTGGGTCACGCCCAGAGCTGGAGTATGGGGGGCAATGCAGACACAATGGCTGATGGGGAGGATAACGAGGAGGTGCATCAAGAGATACCTCAGTCATTGCGTCCTCAATCTGCTTCAGTTCCTCGTAGTGGTCTCGGGAGTCTCTCAGAGGCTGGACCATGATCTCCTCGATCTGAGGGAAAAGCTGAAAGGAAGAGACAACGGCGTGGGAACAGTGCTCATGCAAGTCTGTCTCTCCTGTTTATCATGAGAACGGATACAGGATTTTACTACAGGGTGAGCAAATCTAACAAAACCTTGTGAACCCTCATACAAAGCGCTCAATGCACCTAATCTTCAACATTCTGCTTCAACAAGTCTCTCTCACTTTCACTCTCATACACATACCTTCATTACTGTCTCAAACATGGGGATGAGAACAAATTTGATGAAGCCAATCTGAGCTGTGGGCTTTGTCACTTTGTCCCGGTCCATAAAGGGAGCGACGGGCAGCCCTTCCGACTTCTCCCTGTCGCTCTTAAGACAGCCAGAAAAAAACAGGTCAGGATATGGAGTTTACAGTTTTCTTTCCTTATTTATTGCATCTCATTGCTCTGTGGCCTAGAGCGAGGAAAATGTGTGGTTCAACATGTTGGCGTGACTCACCTGCATGAAGTACTCCTCCAGCAGACAGTCCACCCACGGCTCGGCCACATCCGTTGGCCGGACCTCGTTGGAGATGTCACAGCATTTGATCATGACCGTCTTTAGCTGTAGCCATGCCAGTAACACACACACACAGAAATTACTTCATACGGAGGTACAGAGGGAAAACTCCGCTGTTCTATGCCTGATTCACAAAAATCTGTATTTATTGAGGAAGGGGCCTCTCAGTTGGAAGGGAGGGCATGTCCGTTCGGCATACATACAGATGCCACATGCTCCTCATTGGTGAAATCAAAGTTGTCCACTTTCTTTTTGAAGGTTTCCAGTATTTCTCCGTGCTTGGCCATGTCTGTTGCCAAGATGAGAGTGATGATGGCCTGAAAGGTTTGAGACCAAATGGAATATAGTTATCACAGTCCCTTTTTGACTCACATGAAACTTCGGTTTTCTTGCCTAGTGTTACCACTAATATCACTAGTGGGAAGACAACCAACTGATCTTTCCTGCCAGTTTTAAAGTAGTGGACGCAGAGTACCATGGCGGTGGAGAACCTATTCCTCAGACAAACCTACCTGTCGGATCTTCTTGAAGGCCTCGGGCTCGACATTGGCGAATATGTTGTACTCAGGTAGGGAGATGATCTGGAAAGCCACGGCACAGTGGTGGTTCTCCAGTGGGGAGATGTCATTGTAGCGAACAGCCAGCTCTGTGCGGGCATTAATCTGATACCTACCACAAGGGGGGGCAGAACAGAGGGAGATGGTGACAAATCAGGAGGTGCCCAATTAATCTGCGCAGTCAGGCATGGAGCCTACCAGAAGGAAGGTTGGGCTTTTAATGTGCCACATACTGGAATGTAAAACCACATAAGCGCATAAAACACCTAATAATATCACACTGAGCACCTCGGTTAAAATGTAAAAAAGAATTGTGGCCAGCAGGTGGTGTGCTGGTTAAACTGCTGGATGTGTAAGTGTTAGAGTTCAGGTTAAATTTACCACTTGGAAAAACATTTTCATAGGAATTTTATTTGAAAATAGAAACCTTATCATTACAAGTTAAACTCAAAAGCTAATCAAGAAGTAGCTTGAAAACCGGCAGACCTTGATGAATAGGATTTAATATTCCAGGTTTAAATGTATTAGTATTAGTCTCTGGACATATGGGAGGTAAAGGAAAGCATGTTATACCATCCAAATTGAATACCCAAACATTTACATACATTTGGGTGTTGGTGTTTCCATATATTGCAATCAAAGAGGAAATATTGTACAATCAGACCAATTAAATACAGCAGATGGACGTAGATTTGAAAAGCAAGCTAATGCCAGGTGTTGTGGAGCATGCTAGCATATCAGCATGTGTATGGTAAGGGCCATTAAAATTCAATGTAAACACATAACCCATCCACCTGATATGTGACTGCCATCTAGTGCACCAGAACAGCCCTGTATATGCAAAACCAAACACACACAAGCTATATCAAAACACAGTACATTGATAATTGGCTTCTACAACCTTAAGCTATGGAAATCACCCTGTAGTGTCTGAGTAGCAACCATATAATGTAACTACAATGTGTAAACAGAAGGAGCTAATGGGCCCTCACGCGTTGTTGTATCCTGGGTGGTCCAGGTCGTGACACACAGCCGCCGTCATGAGGATGCCCATGTCTGTCAGGCTGAGCCTCCCCTAGAGAAAACACACGCGGTCTTATCATGCTAATGTTGCTACATCAATAAGGCAGTTCCTCAGTGTCACCACTGCTTAGGCCCCGCTCACCTTCAGCTCGCACAGGTGGATCATTCCGTACATCATCTGGCTGACACAGAAGCAATGGCGGAAGTTGTGGAAGGGGTTGTTGCGGTAGTTTTCCTGGATGCTAAGCTGGAAAGCAGCAGAGAATAGAAGAGATATAAATGAAAACCATTTTTCACTCAGCTGCTTGGTAAGCCTATAAAACTTTCTAATCAACTGTTCAATACATTTCAGTGGCTTCAGCTGGTCCCTTAAACAAACGAGGGGCAAAGAGAAAAGTGTTTACCAGCCATCGTTTCAGCGTAATGGGGTTCATGTTGAACTCCTTCACCAGTCCCAGATCGTGGTACATGTACTCCAAGCA
The DNA here is from genome assembly GCA_025775045.1 of Hiodon tergisus. Classification (NCBI taxonomy): domain Eukaryota; kingdom Metazoa; phylum Chordata; class Actinopteri; order Hiodontiformes; family Hiodontidae; genus Hiodon; species Hiodon tergisus. The sequence goes on along the minus strand of JAOVYW010003392.1, from coordinate 2,966 downwards.
GCTCAGCATCTGTACCGTATACACAACAACAGTGACTAGAACACAACCGTGCTGAAGACAAGCCATCACCCACGGACCAACCAACTCATGTCTGAATGGAGCGAACCTCGTTGTGCTCCCAGTGCCAGACATCGAAGGTAGGCTTTTTCAGTGCTTCAATGGTCTCCTGGGACAGCGTGTACTGTGGATTTTGAGAGACGGGGGGAGGGGGGTTTCTGTAACAAGTCTAGCATGACCCGTAACAATAAATAAAACACTGCAACTGTGGGACAACGTAATGCTCTGAAAACTCCTTTTGCAAAAAATCTTACCTTTGGGTAATTAGGGACGTCACGTCTTGGAGACAATTTCTTTCCATCATCTATGAAGTTGTGTTTGCAGGGACAGTTTATTCTGGGGAATGTAAAAAAAATATTCAGGGCCTAGCCTTTTTTCACTCCAAATTGGCCTCCGATGGGAGTGTAGGTGAAGGGTCTGTGCTCTGATAGGCTTGACGTCTAATTTCTTATGCTGGTAACAAATAAATTCCAAAGTGGGACTTCCTACTGGGCTAAATCGGTGGCCACGTCTTTATTCAAAGGAATGAGTTAAGCTATAAAGCTGAGCTAAGGGCACCAACATGGCTCCTGTGATGAAAATGTTTACG
>JAOVYW010003391.1:33207-46633 GCA_025775045.1 Hiodon tergisus | reverse complement strand
ATATTAAAAAATAAGAATAAGGATTTGAGGATTCACCCAGTTCTTGTTGGCAGTTGAATTTTATGATAATATCTTTCTAAACCTGTGTATCCGAAACAAGAAGGGTTTATCCATGTACCGTGATGACTGGGCAATGTGGTTCATTCAGGGGTTTGAGAGTTCTGACACAAGTAGATTATGTAGAAGGTTTGACTCTTTGAACGCTGTTCAAGTGATAGAGATTAACTTGGGAACTGAACATTTCTGTACCTGGGGGCAATTGTATACAAAGCAATGTGTGTCAAATTTTTTTCTACTTAATAAACAATGTCACAATATTAGTAAAGTGTTAGTAAAACAGCACCACACATTTACAGCAATTTTTAAAAATTATTATTATTAATATGCATAACTTACCTAGGTTTTACCATTTTACTTATCATTCAGAGCCCTGAAAAATTAGGAAATGGTATTTGCGCTTCAATTTGATACCTCCTCAGGGATCTCTATTGTCTATTTGATATATCCCAGAGAAACGTGTCATGGAGAAGATGTTGCCTACTAAGCAACTAGCATACGCAAAGTCAATTAATTAAGGAGACTCAATTAATTTAAATCAGAGGAAAAGAACCAGCATTGGCCAGTTTGTTTATCTTCTCCATTTTTTCCACCACTGTTGCCCTTCAGTGAGTTACAGTAATGAATAGTTGACAGGAAAAATAAAGAAACCGTGTTATTCCTTTGAGAACCTGGATATTAGATTCGTCACCGATTTGTCCCACCTATCAGTATATTTTGAATACCTGAGCAATTGTGTCGTAAACGAAGAATTGCCTGCAGTACTTCAGGAACAGTAAACGTGGCACAGCACTTGGATGTTATCAGATGCTTTGCAAATTTAAGAGTTTTTGAAGAATAATAATGCTACATCAGTAATGTCAGGGTAGGTCTGTATTTTCTGTGTTTGGTTGATTTTCAATGCAGTTCTGTGGAAAATTGCCTTTTGGCAATTGGTAACAATAAATTCCCACCACAGACTTTAGTTTTTCTTTAGTAAAAGGAAGCATGTATTAGCTCACGTCCTTTCTGTAAAAAAGGCACTCATGGCAGCCAAAGCCCCCAAAAACAAACACAAGAATCATAGTGACACAGTACACGTGATCAATTCTGTATTGACTTTGTTATTAATATAATTATAGTAAAACCACACGATAAAATAGCAATTCTCATTTAATTCTAAATGATATGGCACAATACATATGTACATAATTTGCCGTCATAAAAACGCTTTGAGTCAAACTTCTAAAAGAAAAGTATATCTCAACAGGAGAATGCAGAAAATTATGTGTTGGTACCTAGCTAGTTATATGCTGCTGTACAAGACTGATCGGTGGAGATTATTCAATGTGACATGAGTCTGTGTGAGCCTTTGAAGTAATGCTACCCTTCCATGTCTGAATTCTCCTGTTATGTCTTAATGGCTTCAAATGTAGTATATCTGGCAGTAGGTCTCAATGGCTGGGCACACTGCTTAGCATCCTACTGAGGATTCTCAGGTACTTCTTCAAGGTCCTGTCAGCAACTGGAAATGACGGACATTTCTGTATTGTTTTATTTCCGTTTGTTTCAGTTTTGGTCATCTTTCATAGAAAAATGATACATCACATTTTCTGTTATTGGGTGTTCTGTTTCATTCTTAATGAATGCTAATAGAACTCTGTATTTTTGGTTTAAAACAATGTAAATGTTTAGTCGGCTAACCAGCATACAAACGAGAACATGATTAGCAGGTTGATTTGATCCCAGGCTTTGTTTTAAGCTTGTAGTGTATAGTTTTTACAGGCGTTAGAGAAAATTTATATTTGAATATCGTCAATGTTATAATCGGTAATAACAATTGGCATAGCTATTAATTTTTCATATCTGCTCAAGCAGTCATGGTTTTAATGCGCCAGAGCTTGACCATGCAGACACAGAGTACACCATTCCATTGCAGGGCAGGAGACAGACAGACCAACACAGTCACCAATCCACCTCACCCACAAATCTTTTGGAAGGATAGTGGCTCCCTGGAAGAGGGGAGACAGGGTCAGAGACCTGTTAAAAACATAGTGAAATAAAACTAAATTCAGCTCCCTACATTCCTCCAAGTTATTAGAATATATATATATATATATCAAATATATATGTATGGGTCTACTGGGCATCACTGAAGGTTTTAAAAGCTCCTAACAGGGTATAAATTTTCCTTTGCAGAGCCAGCAGCCTGATATGATGCTTTTTGGACAGCCAAATTCCTACCCTGAACTGATGAGTGATGATTGCATTGCAAGTGCCAACAACAACGTTACGCATCTCTCTGAAAGAGAGGATGTGTGCAAAACATTTTTTTTTTAAAGATATTCCTGGCTCCCAGTTCAGATATTTCTGGCTCCCACTCCTCTTGCCCTTGTCAACATCCTGACAATTTTAAATCTCTCACAATGTTTGTTGCATGCCATGGAAAGCATCACCATGGCTAATTTACTTTTATGACTTTTACATGCAAAATAACTGTGTTGCATTTTTACTCTCTCAACCCTGGCCCTATGGGCCCTGACCTTATTGTCTTTCCCAGACAAATCACACCGCAAACACATCCATGTAGGTGTGTGTGTGTGTGTGTATACATGTATATATACAGGAACGCTTGCTTATATCCCTGTGACCGGGCCAGACAAGCTCTAGCAGGCGGGAACGCTTGCTTATATCCCTGTGACCGGGCCAGACAAGCTCTAGCAGACGGGAACGCTTGCTTATATCCCTGTGACCGGGCCAGACAAGCTCTAGCAGGCAGGGACGCTTGATTTTATCAATTGATACAGCTCTACTGGTCAGCAGAAGACAGATTGTCATCCTTCAGGAAGCTCTTTGTGTGACTTTCTGCACTGCTGCCAGGGGCAAATTTCCACCGGGCGTGACGGTGCAACTCAGGAGCACTCTGTGAGACAGGACACATCGTTTCAGCTGATTCTTCGCCTCTGCATTCGCAACCCAGCTTTCCAAGGGATCCAATGGGATCAAAACCGAGGCCATGTTGATGTCAGGAAACCAAGTTAATTGCACAGTTAATCCGTTCTGCTAGGCGCCGAAAATGTTTGGGCCTTAATTATCTTTGTCACAAAGTCAAGCTAAATCATTTAAAAACACTGAAAACCTTCTAATTGCAGATAAAATCAGATGAAGATTAAAGATGCATTTAAAAAAAATATATATATATATATATCCATTTTAACTTAGCATCAGGTCTCACAGAAAACTAATTTTGATAGTGATTTTTTATGAAAGCGAATTTGGTTTCTTTCACCACTGATCAGTTATACTACTGGATACAAAATTTAACTATATACCAAAAGGGAAGAGCGGTACTTTCCCCTTTTTTTTATTAAACAGTGAAATAGTCTGCTCTTTCCTCCTGAATACTGGTATTACTTCATTTAATTTTTTTAAAGGAGATAATGTGAATCCCTTTCCTGGATTTTCCTCTTATAAAAAAACATTCTTTGTGCAAGACTGGCTTCATTCATTCTTTTTTCAGGATAGGATGATACCTCAAGATTCATTTATTTTCAGCAGTTCACAAAGCATGGTATCAAGATGGTAAGTTCACAAAGCATGGTATCCCCAACCATGTTTCCAATGTTGGAACTCAGTTGAACAATGATCAAAATATTTTGATAATGTTTGACAGAGCATTTTAATGATTTTATTTCTCTTTGTTCTGAATCTCCCTGTCAATTGGTATTTTTGTTTTGTTATTGTCTTAAAGTCTTTTGAAGAGGACAGAGGGAGTGCTCATTAAAGCCATGGATTAAATCACAATTCTGTTATTGATATATGTAGGACATCACCAGGACTTCGATTGGGGCTAATCACTCATACACACCCTTTTCATACCTAATATGAATGTTATTTAATTAATTCAACCATTACTTTAAAATATTTCTACAACCAGTCAAAAGAAACGAGAAAATAAAGTTTATGTGAAAGTTTAAATTGGAAAATCATACAATATAACTTACAATAGAACATAGTAACATAGAATTCAAACAAAGAAGGATCAGAATTTTTTTATAACATCGATTTGGAGCTGCGCTATTATTGTGTTGTTGTTGTCCAAAAGTATCATTCACCCATGGCAAAACATTTTTTTTACAAAAAGTAAATATTTTTGTTGTAATTTATGGTTACTGAGCATGGTTACTCAGTCTGTTTTAAGCTTTAACACCAATGGAAACAAACGAGTGTGGTCTGTTTGTTGAGTGCTGTTTTTAGATTTTAAAAGGTTTCTGGATGACTTTTTTGTTCAGCTCTCCAAATGGAGCTGCTGTTAAGATAATCAGACTTCCTCTGTTCTTGGGTGAAATTGCATTACAATTGTTGCAATTGGATGTGCCTTTCTGCATACATGTTAATTACAGAGAAATGAAAAAACACATCCTTTGAAAATGTCAAATTCTAATTAAAACCGAAATGAGGAACACACAAAGACGGGGAAATTGCAGAGGGTTTTCTCCGCATTTACTTTTGTTCCCTATGCAGTAAGCGCCTCAGTAGGTTGTTTGTCTCTGGTCTAATCTCACGCCGTGTGACAGCTGGACGTCTGGACAAAGCCAGTATATTTCAGTTTTGTGTCCATCCTGGAGATTCGAGACGATACTGTTGACTTGGGAACAGATGGGAACTTTCCGCTGTTCACATTAGAATGCGTTAACACGTGAATGTAAAAGGCTCATCAAGGCATGCACAGGCAAAAAAAAATTTAAATCTATTTTTTTTTTTAAATACTCATTTAAGATATTACGTTTGTTTGTATTATTGCTTTGTCCGCTTATTGCACAAATTTAATAAGCACATTTTAAAATGTACTTATTACTCTGCCTTCCTTGTTGGTTGGTTTCACAACAATTTTGCAAAAATTTTATGCTAGTCTAAAATGGAACAAAAATTTAATTCTGGATGTGTTCTTTATTCCTTACTAGGATTAACGCAATGAACCGTTTGCTATAGAGAGACAGGAGATGTTGTTTACACCAATGTTTCCTATGTAATTTACCACTTTGCAAAAGTAAACGTGGAATGGTGTTTTCGTCATTCCCTCTGTTAGTCATAACGCCTTTGCCTGGAAGCTCTGTTCTATGTGTTCCATAAGGAGGAGCTACAGAACCTTTCCTTAACTGCACCCCCAGAGGGGGAGAAAGACAGCTAATCACGTCTTCCCGGGGTCTACAGAAAATGACCACTACCTCGATTCAGAGAAGGAGAGAAGAATTAATACAGGAAACCAGAGTATTATGTCCCCTCCAAGGAAAAAGCCAGACCAGATGTGCATGGATGTTGAGGTGCTGACATTATCTATGTCACATGTCTTGTATATCAGCAAGCCCAGGGGTGAAGCCACCACCAGTTATTTTAACTCGTCCTACATCCAGACAACTGATTTAAAAAGCTATCTGGAGATAAAATAATAATAATAATTTTCCTTAAACATATGAACTTGCTTTCTGTTGTGACCAAAATCTATAAAATTCTGAATTTATTGAGCCCAGTGCTAAATAGTTTTATTTTACTTTTGATGTCTGACCAGATTTGCTTTGGCAATGTTTTCATTGAGATGTCACAAGCAATAGAGAAATCATTCATATGTCCTGAATTTGAAGGGGCATGTTTTGACATAAATAGCTTGCTTTGGTTCTCAAGAGGCATGGGATGATTTGGTGATTTAATAACCAAGCCAATACAGCACTCAATGAAGCAATCATCTGAACATGCTAACTTCCTGTCTCGATACAAGAAGCCAGTCTGGTATCCGGTGTGCAGGTGTTTTTTCAATTACGGTTTGCAATGGGTATCCACTGGGGCTCGACGTCACATTAAAGATCAAAAACAACATCAAAAAGAATGAACGAAATGGATTATGGACCTAATCTTTGAGAGCTGCAGGGCCTCTTACATGGTTGCCTCAGTACTTCAGGGATGTTATCTTTTAGCTTGTTCGTGTTGAAGTGGCCCAGGGAACATGTACACAACATTACTCCGGTCACCTGTCTCTGTGGTGAGGTTTAAGGCCCAAGGCAACAGAATCATATGTTAATGTGACTATCGTTGCATTATTAAGTGTTCAGGAAGTGGCTCTGCTCCGTTTATTATTCAAAACCTGAAATTGCTGTACCCCTCTGGTGAAGGCTGCTTAATATGTTCCTGACTTGAAAGTGGAGCCAAGGGCGTGTATGCGGTTTATAAGCCAGAGGGCCTTAATTATCTAGCTTGATCTGCTGATGTGTTTTTTTTCCCAGAATCTAACCAAATTTTTCAAAAGCTATTATTGGCACATGGCAACACCACCAAAGAAGGTACTTCTACCTATTGATCACAGAATCATCAAATGACATTGACTGGCTATAGTTGTTTCCTACTTTGTTTGTCTGGTGCGGGGCAACTACACTGCCACTGGAATAACATGCAGTTACATTGGTAAAGACCCCTTTCTGCACAAGTTCACGCTTGCAGAGCTCTGATGGGTCAGAGCTCATTTCTGTTATCACTCTACCCATCCGACACATTACCATGCCTAACACTGATGTCTCGCCAATGCTTGCAGTAAAACTATTACCAAGAGCCAGCGGGTAACAGATTGATTTTCAATTGGTGATTCATTTTCTCTCTTTTATTTTTTAAAAGCCAGAATTTTTTGTTGTTGTTGATAGCAATATCTTTCCAGATTACTACCCATTTAAGGCCAGCCTTCTTTTATTAATAAATATATGTATTATATAGATATTTAAACTCTCCTGCAGTTCGCCCGTACAATCACTGGATTTTTATGTGCGCATTCACACTACGTTTCAATACAAGCAATAATAATTACCCAATTACCCAATAGACAGCCGCATTCTCACATGGCTTTAGATGGGGAGGCTAAGCCCCTCCCCTTCTTCCCACCAGGCCACCACAATGTATATATACTTTATATCTATACTTAAGTGCATTTAACATACTTCTAAATATTTCCCAGTGCGTAGCAAAGCATTTCTCTTGTTTTATGATTCATTGTTGGAAAGTATCCTTTTTTTTGGGAAAGTTTCCACTAGTTTTTTTTCTTTGTTTTTTTCCCTCATATAATGATGTAAGCTGCCTGTGCCACACTAAGATTTGTGATGGAAAGCATATCCATCAATAAACCATCCACAAATCAGCTCCATCTGCCATAGATTTAGCTCTAAGGTCATGCTCTTCAGTTGGTTGTCAGCGCTAACGAGGCTAGCATCACCAATTCTGTTCATGAGTTTTTTATGAATTGTTATTTCCTGTTTTCATCTCAATACAGAATAAATTCCTGGTATTCAAGGGCCTGTGTCCCACTATAAGTGGGCTTTTGAGGATGGAGGTGCATCTAAGAAGACCAGTTCTCAGTAAGGACACCCGTTCTCAGTGTTATTTACCTATAGGGCACCACTCTGCCGGAATCTATGTTCAATCAGATCAGAGGTCAGAAATGTACACTTTGGGGGGAAATCGAAATAGCACATGTGTTGATGCAGCCCATGAAAACTACATATTCCATGAATTTAAACATTAGAGGGATTAATGTAAAAGGTGACTTTTGTCATTGGAGAAACTGACACATCCAATTCTCAGTCTGGTAAAAAGATCCCCTGTGACAAATTATTTCAGAGGGCTGGCCAAAGCAGGAGAAAAAGGAAAAAAAAACTTTACTCAAGTTGAAATATACCCAAATGTGGATGGAAGCCAGAGATACAATACTGGGGTGGCTGTTCTCTCTTGCACCTTCAAACAGCTCTCTCAGTGGGGAGAAGTAGTTGCCTGGCAACCATCCTTCGTCTGCACATATAGGATAGGAGAATTTACATGTCCCTTCTTTAAATCAAATCAAATAATCCGAACAAATATGTACAAATGGTGACGTCATTCAGTAAATGTAACTTTATTGGATCTCTGTGTAGTAGCAAAGATATTTGATCCAGAGCCTTGCACGATAATGTTTTTATTTTATTTTTTCCCCAATGAGATTTTCCCACTGCTCTCACTGAGATTCTGACTGCTCCCGCTCGCACCACTTTTTCCTAGCCATGTCCTGCCTGCTTCCACCTGACATTTTTAAAATTAATAATAAAATACATAAAATAATTTAACTTTTTACATGCAAGAATCAATGAATTGATTGTTAATGATATAACTAAGAATACACAAATATTTAAAATATTCTAAATTCTGATTTAAACATTGTGCAACATCTGTTGTGTTATGTTTTAAACAAAACATCAAAATGGCTTCCTGATAAGGCGGCGTCATAATGCATTTTTAAAAACAGATGAAAACGTTCATCCGGCTGAAATATGAGACACTAACCTGTGGTTTGGAACCAATCTCATTGCAGGGCTCAGGTTAATCATCTTAATTAGTCACTACAATGAAGTTCTCAATTTCCATCAACAAAGCCATAAACAATAATAATAATATTAATAATAATAATGATAATAATAACAACAATGTACCAATACTAGTAATAATAACAATAATTGTTATTAATTAGAGCAATTACCAAATTGTTGTATCTTCCGCATGAATCTTATTGACGCAAATGTTTCTATATTCCCCAAAAACGTTTATAAAACAAGGCTGATTTCAATTAAATCTAAGCCTCTTCTTGTGGGTCATATAATCCCCATTATAAAGGACACTATATGGCTATGTATATGTTCATGAATTATGAGTATGTATTACGGAGCACCAGGCTGAGTTACTGTACCTTGCTTGATTCACCCTCACTTCCTGCTCGCACTCTATTGGTGCATTAAGGTCATACAAACTAATCCAGAGAATCGATACGACAGAATAATTAGAGAGATGCATATCTGAAGGAGATATGTGAGAAGGAACGGCACACACAAGTAACATTGCCCCCTTTCATCTTGCCCTAATGCTGTCTGAAAGCTTTATTAGAAGATTAGATAGATTTTCCTCCCCTCGCTCCTTTGTTTCAGTGCTCAGGTGACTTTAGATGTCAGATGTAAGAACTCTGCAATGCCTCAAACGGTCTCTCCTTTCCTTTTATACATCTGGTACGGCTCCACATGGATTTTGATTTTACAGCGCTTTGTTCAAAATAAACGTCTCAGTCCATAGTTCAATCAGCCCGCTTTATCAGTAAAAACACACTAATATTACTCAGTGCCTTTACAGCGCTCCAAATTACAGCTGTCGATCTGTGACCAGCTAAATTAAACTTGTACAAGAAATCCAAGTTTATTTATTAGGTCTAAATAACAGAGTGCAATCCGAATTGAAGAAACCCCACAATCTAAGTATAAAAAGCAATTTCAAAGTCCCGGAGACATACTAGTTGGAAACAGGCCCTTGCAGTCCAGGGATCAACCAGAACTGCTTGCTGCGTGTTTGTTGGCTGAACTGGTGAAAGAGTCAAAGGAATGGCCTGAATATCTGGACTAACTATGGAAGTGACCACAGGAGTGTCCTGCACGATTTTTGGTACCACAGCTGAGTGAGTCTGTTCATTAAGAACTGGCATTTTGTGCAGACAGTTGCCCATGAGAGCCATCTGCCAGCAGAAAAGTTGTTGGACCTCTTCTGCAAGGTCACGATCAATCGCAGATGGAGCCGCCAACTACTGACTGCATAACATCAGTCAGTCAATCAATTTATTTTTTATAAAGCGCTTTTCACATGTTTCCATATCACAAAGACGCTTTACAATAAAGGGCAATACAATATTTCCCAGTAGTTCCAATCCCGGTATTGTTTTTGAACCTCAGTAAAATAATAACATTAAGGACCACAGTGTTGTGCAATTATTTAACATGAAAGTATTGATCTTATACACCAGGGCTGCATGAATGTGCAAACTCTGCTAAAGTACAACAAAACCATTTAGTCAACAGGAATGGAGAGGATCTCCGTAACTGTGTGTGTGGTCAGCTCTTCTGAAGTGGGTATTTGTCAAGGACCATAGCTTTGTTAACTGCACCAAGTCAGCGCAAATTCGGGTAATCACCAGATTTGACACCGATGGGGAGGCATTTATGGGCTCTATTATGCCTACTGACACGTGGTGTTGTACCTCAGCGTGACCCCATAAGACGATGTCAGGGGAATTCTGTGCAACGGTTAGAGAAGAATTGCCTGTAGGTGGCGAGGTTTAGTAGGGACACATATTTAGAACTGTGAGGCAAAGGGGATCCGCAAATACCACAGCACCTTAGCCATAGTCTGTACAGGTGGGAAACCCCCATAAGTCTCTGTGTAAAACCACTTCCTCATTCATGGCTATTTTCACCCTGAGGCTCCACATGCTATAAGAAAAATTATGATAAAATACGTGTATGAATGTCAGAATAGGAGTGTAGGGGTTTCTTTTTTTATAGTATCCTGCATCTCAGCAAGGGACCGGGAAAATCTTACATCAGTTGAGGAGAGCATAATAATGTTAAAGGGCTCTTCTCCTGCTTAAAATAAAGATTGTTTAGGAACCCGCAGCGTAAATCATCAACTTTTCCGTCAATCATTTCGCCGCCATTGGGCACCTCCTGAATGGACTCCACAAACAGTGCTCCTTTGAGAAGGGAAATGAGCTAGTCTTCATGCTTTTAGAGTTGCAGTTCTTTTAGTAGGAGAAAGAGACAGATAACTGTACCCTATTATCTATGCTGTGGCCAACCCACAGGTGAAAGGTTTTGGTGTCACAGTCTTGCCAATTGCATATTTCAATCATGTATATTTCTGCTCAATTTTCTTTGCCTTGCTCCACTCACTTCAGCATAGAAAAGGAAAAATGTAAAACAAATCATCTGTGGTAATGTCCTCATGCCTTTCTGTAAAGGATTTCTCTATTTGACCAACTGTTGTATATGTTGGAAATTTTTAAATAAATGTAAAAAAAAAATTAATTTATTGCTATTCTAGTATTCTACCCACACTAACTTTACCCTTCAAGTTATTGTGCCCTAGATCCTGCAAGCCAGCATATACAATCTTCTCCATCTCATGGCGCTCTGAAGCGCTTCATGCTGACAAAGCCAACCTTTGATCATCAGGGATTAAATGAAGGAAAACAAGGGACCCAGTTGACATTGCCACCGCTATCATTCTTCCATCTATTTCCTCTGACAAGTTTCCAGCTGAAGTCACTGACCAACACAAAATGTTCTTCACATTTCATTGGTTCCCCCACCCCCGTCCCCGTCCCCCAATAGACATGTCCACTCCATCGAGCACACTTCTGCACAACCTCCAAGAGTCTTAGTGATCGCCCCGCATTCCGGCCTTTTCTGTTTTCACCGCATGCCTCCTGTTAATCCACAGACTGACCACCTGCTCCCCAGATCTCGCCCTCACTCCTCTTCTCCGACTGTCTCGCCTAATCTCGTATCCCATGATGTGAAGTCCCCTCTCCATTACCAATTCTTACTGGACTGAATGCAGAGGTGATCATGACAATGCTGGCGTGGCTTCCTAACGGTCCTTAAATTGGTCCTTAAACACAAATTCTCTAGCTGCTATTGGAGGACTTTAACTAAAATTCAAATGATAAACACTAAATTGCCATTAAACTTCTATAAACATACTTCGGTCCTTAAATGAGTACTTCAGCAGTGACGCGCAATGGGTTTTTAAAATTCTTGTGTTGTTTTTGTACTGTGAAATTGCATGATCAGACGATCATTAACGTTAAAAAAGAATACAAAACAAAGAAATGACTTGCAATATCACTGTCTAATTATACTCTGTTTGCCTATAAGTCTACTAATGCCCCTCTTCTCACCCTTTTTATTGTACCTACAATGAAAAATGATCTCAATTGCAGTTCATAATAAAAATAACAAAAAATGAATGAAGTACAGAATGCATTACCTTTATTGCACTTTTCAAAGAGATTTTCCTATGATATGACTAGGTTAATTTGGCTTCATAACTAATATCTAAAATAATTTCCTATGTAACTTAGCAAGACATTAACAGGCTATTAAACAGTGGTTTCAAGCAGCGGTTCAGTTTAGATGCTATTTTAGAAAACACAGAAATACTTGGCATATTTTGCCACTTAAGTATAAAGGAGTGTTTCGCTCTGTCAGTCACTTTGAACTGGCCTTTGATACTGTAAGTAGCTAACGGCAGATGTCAGTGAAGAAAATAATAACAAAAACTATTGTTATACCCTGCCAACAGATGTTACATATCTGGTGCAGAAACACTGCATAAATATTCAATGCTGGAAAATCAACATTTTTAACCTTGCAGCAGTATTTCTGAAATGCCTTTGCAAAACATTGCTTTAGATTGAGAAATATTTTCTCGATTCAAGGTCTGGTTATAAAGCAGGGACTTTTTGAGTATTGGCCAAACTGTGTAGGTAGTGCAAAACTGGCATCTGTGCTCCTGACAGCCTATCTTCCAAGGCTGGCCACATGCCGGTTGGGTGAGTGAAGGGCGTGTAGATGTGTGAAATACTAACATTTAGAGAAGGACAACATATTATTTTTCTTGACTTTGTATTACACATGACATAGATAGCCAAAGGGTTAATTAAAGGCAAAAGTGACTCTCAGACTGGCCGCTAGATATTTTGATTGATTTGGTTAGCATTAGCCTGCGCCATTCATGTGCCTTTTTGTAATGCTTTTAAAGGAAGATTATGAACCTTTGTATTTGTTACGGTGATCTTGTGTGAAAAGACAAACCATATGACTTTTTGTGGGCAAACTTGGTTTTCCAAGGCCAGAACCCGGTGGTCTGGATGATAAATTATTTCAGAAATTATGCTTTTTACTTCCCAAAAACAGTATGCCCTTCACACCTCACACCCAATCATGTGAACTGAGATGCAAGGAGCCATGCAGAGTGTTAAAGAGAGATCACAAGGACAGCTCAAAATGAAGAAGGAAAAAAAATCTAAAACAGAATCAAGAATCAAGAATCAAGTCCCATGTAAAGTTGATTCTTGATTCCAGTACTAAATTATGGTTTCATGTTGAGTTTACACTTAATCATTTTTTTTCAAATGAATATTAAAGTTTTCTGGGTATATTTCAGCTCTTAGCCCTTCAAAGCAAGACACACCTTATCATTTTAAGGTGTCATTCTACATGAACAAATAAAAATCACTTATGTATCATGACCATTTTCATTCAATAGGCTGAAGGAAATTACAAAATGTAATGCCACAAGAAAACTAAATTACAGTGCATATCCGGTCTTTAATCAAATTTTTTAAGGCCGGATATCCAGTTCTGAATGGTTTCTATCATACATTCTGTAGGTTAAGAGTGCTGTAAACATGGCGTTTTTCCACCAAGCATTCTGTAGGTTAAGAGTGCTGTAAACATGGCGTTTTTCCACCATACATTCTGTAGGTTAAGAGTGCTGTAAACAT
>JAOVYW010003391.1:0-33107 GCA_025775045.1 Hiodon tergisus | reverse complement strand
GAGTGCTGTAAACATGGCGTTTTTCCACCATACATTCTGTAGGTTAAGAGTGCTGTAAACATGGCGTTTTTCCACCATACATTCTGTAGGTTAAGAGTGCTGTAAACATGGCGTTTTTCCACCATACATTCTGTAGGTTAAGAGTGCTGTAAACATGGCGTTTTTCCACCATACATTCTGTAGGTTAAGAGTGCTGTAAACATGGCGTTTTTCCACCATACATTCTGTAGGTTAAGAGTGCTGTAAACATGGCATTTTTTTCTTTGTCTGGGGCATTCTGTTTGACCAAAATGGCTCCTGCTTTGACATTAGATGCAATCCCAGAAACTGTAAAGATTTCAGCATTCTTTCTTTTCTGGTCTTGCTAGTTAGCCCAAACCATTACAATATCCCTGAGTAGTTTTTTGAGGAGAAGTAATTATCATAATTTTTTTTATCTGTTTGTTTGGGAATAGTGAAGACCAGTCTTGACTTCGTTTATGTATGGGCATCTCACCTTCACCCAGTCACCAGTCACCACCTTTAGATCTTTTTACCTTTACATCATTTGTAAAGTTGCTTTTGCGTTAGAATCAGAACACATCTGTTTTTTGTTCAGCAGGCCAAAGCCTGGTTAATGATATCTCTGCTCTCCTTATTACCACTGACGAGGGAATGCAGGAAAATAGCGATGAATTCAATCTTCAGAATAAAATGAAAATATAATGTGCACTGACCATGCCCTCCATGACCAATAAAGGGTGGGAGGAAAGTTCCGTGCCCTTCAAAACATCTGTGTTATACAAGATTTCACAAGACTTTAATCATTCTACTAAAATTACATGTTAGTGTTTTGTGTAGTTTTACATTTGTGATATCATTTATTTATTTTTTGGAGCTATGAAAGGGATGAATACAACAGGTTGAATTTGTTCAACAGACGAACTTTGAGGAGAACCCATGAATGATTACCTGTTATCTGTAATGAACATGTGCTATTAACTTGTAAAGATAATTCAAATAATTATTCACAAAACTGACCAGTGGATATTGCATGCAAGCTGGTTCTCTGCAAAGAAGCTGAAGCGTGAACCAGAATGAATGAATTTAAAATATTATAGGAAAAAATTCAAAAGCTTCAAAGTGTGGAGAGGATATAAAATGCATGGCTAAGCATTCACCTGTAGGCCATAAATGTCAACACCGCTATCAGGTGCCTGCCGCCACTATATATCTACCTTCCTTGATATTCATCCCAGGTTTTGGTCGGGAGTTAAACTCACCCAGAAGAATTAAATTAAACAAAATTCCCTTGAAACAAACTGCAGAGCAGTTTGAAGCAAATGTTATGAACCAACTCTTTTTTCCCCGTCCAGAATTTAGACTCCAGTTCCTGGTGATAGCACATTCGGTGCTATCTAGGCAAATTGGTAAAGGAGGTCGGAGGATGGATGTTCTTTAATAGTGAAAAATAAATAATCAAAGGGGATGTATGAGTCACAAGGGAGAGTGAAAACGTGATTTTAAAATTATTGTTTCTTCTCCGATTTATCAGGCTGAACACCAGGTTGTTCAGTCCGAAGGTTCTGAGAACGGCATTAATTTTACATTAGCTTCTTGCTCTCTCCCTCCTTCCTTTTCCTATTTAAGCACATTACATTAATCATGAAAAGAGAATTGTGTTTCAAGTGCCCTAGTTTCTTTGCCGATCACAGCGTGTGAGTTCCGGGTACATCACTGTGAGCATCACGTCCTGTAAGACCAGGATGAAAACTGGCTTTTAAGACACCAAGATGGAAGGACTCGCCCCACCAAGGCATTCAATTTAGAATGTTGAGTTGAGTAACGTTCAGTCTTCCCATTTAATTAATTTCATTTTCCTTGAAGTCCGAAGATGTCAACGGGATTTCTGCTTTCAATTTCCGTGCATGAGCGTGGATGGAGTGGTTCTCTCCTTTGTGAAATTTTCACAGTGCTAGCATGGCGTTTCACATGAAACACATGCACTGAAACAAACCTTGTAGTTTTAATTAAAATTCATGTTTTCGTGTGATAAACAAAAATTATGGTGTCATTTATTAGACACGTTCAAATGTAATGCAATGGAAAAATGTGAATATTTCAGTGTATTTTAAACCAATGAACAAATCTCTCTACCTAATCATTTCCATCATGTGGTTTAACATTGAAAGTGAACTAAAAATGAACCACAAATCATATCCTGTACCCCCTGGGTGATGTCTCTGTAAATGTCACACCAAGGACTCCCCAAAGGTGCATTTGACCTGATTTCCATGGTGAGTGCTTTTTAATGTTTATTGCTTATTTGACTTGGGATTTTTCTCTAAATCTGTTGAGTCTTAAGTAAAGTAATAGTTTTCAAATGTTCAGCGTATTGTCACATTACTATGTCTTACACCAGAACATCAATGTGCCCTTGAATCTTTTCACAAGCAGCAAATATATAAATGCTGAATAAAACAAACAAGCGTGTCCTTGCTTTCTATAGTTTATTATGCTATACACCACTATTTCATTAGCTCACCCATTAACTAAAAGCTTTGTGATATGATTTGGTTTATGGTACTAATGGTAAACATTGCTACTTTACTTAATATGTAATGTCCTTTTTCCCCCTCACCACAAAGTTTTTCAAACTGAAAACATGTGTTTGTTACTGCTTTCACTGCCTGACAATCACTTAATGGACAATTTCTGAGTTTGTTCTGCAGTGGAAACATGTTGAGAGTGATCAGATGAGAAAAACATATTCAAATTTTCTCCAAAAATCAGACAGAAAATGTGTCTGTATAGTTGAAAAAAACAAAGGTCATTGCATAGAGGACATAGAATTCATCATTTTGTCCATTATGCATTACATATTTTAATATTGCCATAAGAAATTAAAGAAAGCTTTTGTTGTGTCGGTACATATTATTATCTTGTGCTTTGGGACCAAACTCTTTTTATAAATTTATGAAATATGAGATTTTAGCTCATATTTTATTGGTTCAATGTGTAGGATTCTCTTCCTACTCAGGATCCAATGATGATTGCATAAAGCCCATTGGATATTTAGCATGACATGTTTTGTGAGTAGACTTGGTATGGATAACTCTGAAACATTTTTGTTGTTGCTGTTGTTATTGTTATAATTTAGTTGCTTTAAAAAAACATAATTTTCCAAGATGACTTCCATTCCTGACTGTTTCATGCTTTACACTTTTATATGTCTTAATATTTACTAAAACAGTTCTGGTAAAACCGAGGTACAATACAATCACTCACTTTGGGCAGCATAAACGGATACAAAACAGATGTTGACTCCTCAATCTACTTTTCTGTTACTTGGAAAAAGAGTCTGTCAGCTGCTTGACAGAAAGCATTTAATTTAACTCAAACGTTCAGCGGCAAGTCAGGCAAAATGAAAATGTGCACACACGCGTCTCCTTCCATAAGACAGAGATGAATCCGGTACGTGTTTGTGAGTTTTAGAGAGAAGATTTATGAGGTTGACCTCAATCTGCACGCACTGCCTTTGTTGACAAATGCAAAGTGTGGGTGGATTTCCAACATAAAGGGTCATGAAACAAAATAACGATCAAAGGCTGTGTCTTCAATATCGTCCACTCAATCCCATTTTCTCTAAACCTTCCAAGATAAAGAACTTAACCATCTTTATCAATTCTACCCGCATTGTCTGCTGGAGCAGTTTCTCTGTGGGCTTGTTGTTAAGGTTTTTTTTCTTTTTTTTTTTTTTTTTTCTGAAAGGTGAATCACCTTGCTATTTTTACAAATGCCCTTGTTTTCTGAGTGTAGACACACACACAGTAAAATGATCTCTGTATAGTTATTGAGGCTCCCCCACAGTAATTATCCACCCAATGGCTATCTGGTAAACATCTTCCACATTTTCCAGCACTCAGGAAGGCTGGGAGGTAGAGCTGCGTGATCGCGAGACAGGAGCGGGGGGGGAGAGTTGGGGGGTTGGCTGGGTTAAACTAGGTCACACCACCTTAGACTCTGCTTTTGTCTGCTGCTGGTGAAGAACACAGTTTTAAAGGACAGGTTACACAAATTATTCACAGGCGTTTTTGTTGCACGACTTGAAAGACGGTTTTGACAAATCTTTGTGTCCTGTTATTTCCCAGGGCCCCTTAGCTCTCTCTGCCACCACAATTCCATCCCTGAGGTTTCAGTCCCTTTCTAGTTTTCTCCAGAAGTGATGGGGTGACCTGCTTAAAGAGATCAGACCCTCGATGCCCATCTCCTGCCATCCATCGAGTACCTGTGTTTCCGTCCCCTCTTACCTCTTCACGATATCTCTCTACGATCACCTTGCTATTTATATTCATTTACCGCAGTGTGTATGTGCAAAAATTGATATATTAGCTTTAGTTTCTGATTATCTATCCATTGCCTTGTGACTTTTGAATCGTTAAATTGTTGCTAAAATTTTTGTGAAGTTGTTAAGTGCATTCTTTTTCCATATTACATTAGCTCAGGCATAAAGAAAAGAAGCCAGCGCAATGAAGACATGTTTTGATACAAACCAATAACACCGAGCAGACCATTAGTAAAGAAGACACACATTGCTTCAGCTCTCACGTTGTTGCACAAATATGATGCCATTATTTCAGTCTGTGCTGCACGCATCTGAGCAGATATGGAGTACTGGAAAAAGAGAAAAGCAAACATTGGGCATGTGGCGTGACGTTAATCACTGCATTAATAATATGTTGTCTGAATCATCCACACGATCTTCCTCTCAATAACATGTTAGCAGACAAAAGTATAAGTTTTATGTTTTGGCCCATGCATGCACCAAGCTGTTACATATCTCCACTTCCCTAATACAGAGCGCAGATCTGTCAACTTATCTTCAAAGGAACCCTAAGAAGAGAAAACTTCCTAATACCATTGCATGCCAAATTTGTATGTTATATTTTACATATTTTTGTATGCTGTGCCATGCTAATCATACTCTGTCTGATGCTGTTCCAACTAAATTTGAGTTTTTAACTTGAGGCTAGAGTGTAGTAATTTAGTGTTTATAACTTTGGCCATTGGATGCATCACCTTGTTGTGCACAGGTTTTACTTTTAATTAATTAACAGGATTATTAGTTTTATTTAGTTTTTAATTCAAAAACAGGTTTTTGTTTTTCCTATTACTGTATGAATCTGCTTTGTTTAGTTTTTTCTGGAAAGTCTGTGTTGTTCAGACTGGTTACCAGATGGAAGCTAAATGGGCTGGAATTATAGAAAATTCTGTGGATATGAGCCAGCAAACACAGAATTGCGCGCACTGGGATCAGTGGGATTAACTGTGAGCATCAACATTGCATCCATTGGCCCTGGCACACTGATTGTGCTCTCATCCTCCAGCCTGCTGTCTTTCCGTTTGGCTGAGGGGGGAGTCAGGAAACATTACTTTGTGAACCACATTAAAGACTGAGATGCCTTGACCAGCCCCCGTGACTTTGTGGCTGGTAATAAGTAGCAGCACATTGCTGTGAAAGGATTTTATTTATTTATTTTTATGACAGCAGGTGGCAGGTGGTAGAGTTCATGTTTTATGGACTCTGAAGTCTATGACCTTCGGCTCACATACCTGCCATTCAGGGGCTTTACTTCTGGTGTCAGGAAAGGCAATATGAAAGGGTTTGTGACTGTTCTGAAAACATCCACTCCCGCTTTGTGACTCAGGCCAGTTTAAAGGGTTAGGCATGACAGATAAGCAGGACGCCTTCAAAGTGGCTTCTGGCCTCTGTATGTGAACACGTCTCTAGATTAATTTAATATTTTACAAGTTTAAGAATGCAATACAATAATGTAAAGCTCGTCCCGGCCTTGTATGAAGATTTAAAGACACGCAGGTGGAGGACAAGCGAAGGGGAAAGAGAAAAGCCTGAAAAAGCCAGAAACTGTTCTGAGACAATGCCTCTGCATTCCTCCATTCCATAATTTTTCCACACAGGGATCTCCTGGTTTGATAGTTTTCGAAACCAAATTGTCTCACAAATGCTTAACGGGATTGACTTCGGAGTTTCACCGACAACAGATTTGCACTTCTTTTATCGTCCTGCGCACTCCTGATAGCACCCCTCCAATCGTCCCGTGACACTAAGTGTCAGAGGACGGAAGCACCTCATCCAGCAGGCAGGAAACAGAAGATTACTCTGGATGGTTATAAAGAACAACAACACCGCATTATAATAGAGAAAGTGGGCCCGGGGCATACAAATGTGTTCGCCATCTGTACGGATCTACCAGACACATTAACTCTTTTCAGTACACATGCTCAGGTACATTTGTCAAGAGCATGTCAAAGTCTTCTGCCACTCAACAGTCCCTGTCCTGTTCACCTGTTGACACAGAAATTGGCAGTGACAGACACCTGTCACTGCCCCCGACTGCAGAACAGCTCAGCTATGAAAGCCCACCCTGTAAAATTCCGGTTACGTACAGGAATCTAATGAACTATGTAATTCTATATACGCAGTTGGCCTGTGGCCGTGTTTGTGGCACCTGCTTGTCCATCACCGCCCTTCAATGAAGACCCTCAGACTTTTATTCCCAGACTAACGTTGTTTTCAAAACAACTCCTGTTCCTATTTTAACAATATATGCAGCATGCTTATGTACCTGCCAAATGCCTTTCATCAATGTCACCCCCACCCACCATGCTCAAAGATAATTAGGTTGCCTTGTATGCTAATGCCAGCTTTTAAAACCTGATAGGAGGCAGAGCCTACTTATATGCATACCAGAGGAATGCTGGGAAGGGATATGCATATTACACCTGTAAATCATGTAAGTGTGTCACGTTGTATTGAGGATCACCGGGAAAGGGAAAAGGGGAACTTATTACATTTATTCATTGGAGAAGTCGTTATATGATGTTTGCACCACTGAGCTGTGGCATTTCTCAGATGTGAAACTGAGGTTTCTGCTGTATTACTCTTGGTGTGTGAGGAGCATTTCTTCTTAGAGTTGTTTACGCGGGCCAAGAGTAATTCTTGCCACAACATGCATTTCATTGTTCCTCGGTAAATCTTGGCTGAACAGAGAGAGATGTGAAATGTTGAGAGGGATTCATCAGCAGCCTTTTAATCTGTGAATCCACAGGATTAATGGGAGTGAAGAGGGTCATAAAGTCTCCCAACATACAGCCATATCAATGAAGCATGCAGGGCTAGATTGCAGTATTGCCTCTGTGTTCTATAAATGTCTAAAACTGCTACAGCTCTGCAGAGCGGAGGCAGATATGCATCTCAGGTCATTGGCCCTGTTGCAAATCGGGTTTAAAAGTCATTAAACGCTCTGATAAAATGGCCCTGGTATTAAATGAGTCTCTAATTAAAACTGGCTATTACCATTCATGTGAGAACCCACTGGTAAATATAGATTAGGGAGATAAGATGGAAATATGAAAAACTAATTTCCAACTTGGTGAATGAATCAGGTTCTGTAGTGTGTTTTACATAGCTCTTGGCATGTCCTTTTTTCAAGTCAGTACTCTATCTACATTTCTCAGCAAGTGCGTTGTTTTATAAATGGGAAGTCATTTGTATCGCAGCTCTCATCGCAGCTCAGCCAACAAAGAAGCTGGTTTTAGTGTAGCGCTGACGTTTTTGTTCCATCTGAACCAAGTCGAACAGCTGTGACCGAGGCTGGAGCCAAACACATTTTCTAAATAATTTAATCCTTTTTCATTCTTTAAATATTGCATATGGTGAATTGAAGTTGTGTCCCCCAGCATGCCAGTGAAGATTAGTGCTGGAAAAAGTAAGATCCTTAATTGGTCCAGAGAAAGTAGGGCATGTCTAAATTACTTACAACCCAGCAGCACCTTCTCAAGGGGTTCAGCAAGTCCATCTTTGTGTTTGAACAAAACAGGAATATCGACAGACCTTTAGACAGTCAATAGTGAGCGAACTGGAGTGTACTGTCCTATGCTTACATTTCTAATTTAAATTGACAAATTTAAATTTGACTGGGACCAAATCAAAAATTTGTCAACACGCTAATAGCTAATAGCAACAAAATTGAATTCAAAAGTGTTTTTGCGTATCTTGTTTCTTCTGCTCGTAAAAAGAAGACGCTATTAAATAGTTATATAAAGTGAGACTGCAGAAATTTTGATTTGGTCCCAGCCATTGTCACAATGTTCAGCTATTTACCGTTGTATTTATCATGCACCAATGTGAACCACTGATGACTAAATATACTGTATATGCGCGTATATTTATATATATACATACTTTTATAAAATAATTAGATATTTTAAATCATGCTGTGTTAGATTGTGTGTTTTCGGTGGCAGATTCAGAACCTTAATTAGCACAAAGACTCTGGGGAATAAACGTAACTCTCACTTTGACCCTCTCCCATAAGTTCGGAGTAAGAATCCAGTGGCTTGCCCTGGGCTTCGATGTTGATCCACTCTCCGGATGAAGGCTGCATTACCAAAGAAGCTGCTCTGTTGCCTTGACTCAGACTGGACGCCATTGCTCTTGAGCCTGTTTAGACCGCCGAAACATTTGCAGAGACTTGTAAATGAGTAAACTGTCACGTGCACTGGAAGATAGTAGCTTTTTACACACCTGAGTGAAGCATTAAGGATGGCTTTTGTCAAGAGTTTAGCTGTGTAATTACTTAGCTCGCCAGATGGTCCCATCCCAGGGACAGTGACGTATTATAGCATCAGCTACAACCGATATTAACTTGCCAGAGAAATGTACAAGAGCACAATGTAGAACTCCAGTGAACACAGTTGTAATGGTCGAGTCTCTTTAGTAATGCTTCCAATATTATAGCCTTTGGCTCAGTCTGGCTTTCCAGCTCACCGAGTTCATAAAGGACCCGCCCAACTTTTTCCACACCAGTGTCAGAAGTTTACTAATGCTGTGCAGATTGATAGATTTTTCTGCTAATATATTCAGAAGTGTGAGGTCGCAGACAAATGAGGCGGACAATAAATTCAACAATTTTCTCATACAAATGTATATAAATTCAATATATACATTTTAATTAAATATGCAGTATTATTAAATGATCAAAATGGATTGTTTTATCAGAAATGTATTAAACAAATCTCTGGAAAAAATTTTCTTAAGTCTTGTATTTTATGCACTAGATTTAAAAACAAAACAAATTAAATCTTTGCTAAAAGCTAATGCTAAACAATAACTGTTTTTTGAACAGCAAAGCTCTGCCTTAATACCGTGTTTATTTTAGATCGAGACAGAAATTAAAATTACTATGATAATGTCAAATATCAAATTTCTTGTGTTAGGATAAAAGTGGGCAGTACGTTATATTTGATGAGCTAGTTTGGTATATTGGTATGAATATCATCGTTGTGGCCTGTCAATTATTAAATGGTTATATATTAAGCATATAGTGCAATGTTTAAGTAGTTGTTTGGTGAGAAATATTCATTAAACATTTGTCAAATTAACTTTAGTGCTTTATTTGAACATATACACTGAGCTAAAACGGAGTAGGCCTGTATTTGTAAAGATTTGTAAGGAAGATTTTTTTTTTTTACAAATAACATTTTAAAGCTTTAGATATTAAATGTGTTGTGCATTATATTATCATTAACACTCATACAAATATATGTTTAAATATATGAGCTATCTTTTTAGTTTCTAAATCAATTGACTTAAATATTGAAGTTAAAATTCTAGAATTTATTTTGCTAAGTGGAAGGTGGTTACCATCAATTCAGGTGCAAAACATACCCTGGGATACATTTAAATCTAGAGTGAGTGGCTAAAGCCAGACTGCTCCGGTAACAAACTTTTGAACAATTCACAGCTGTAATAAACAGCTGTTTAAAGCATCTTAGTTCCCAATCTTAATAATAAAAAGCACAGAATTGATCACGTCTAGAATGATTTTAATGTCTACCATGCATACATGAAAAAATATGTAACGAAATACAAGTTGTTCAGTATCGTCTTGTCTTCTTTAATGGAACAGGTATCCACAACAAATATAAACTAATAGCACCAGCATAATGAAAATGCTTGTGATGAATGGAATATTTATTTATTCATTTGTTTATTTTTCTGGAGTACATGCCATTAGCCATGAACAATAAGAAACACTAAGACTTGAGGCATCCACATAAGCAGTTTCCTCTAAAATTGTATGCAAAACATTAAATAAAATTCATGGACATTTCACCAACATTAAGTCATGCCTTTCTACAAACACTTGATTGTTCAATAACGGATACGAAAACGTCACCAACGAGAAAGAACTGAAGGGCTCAAAAGAAGAAAAGTAGACTGTAGGCTGAGGGTTTATGGCCTCCCGGGGTGCCTGGTTTGAAACTTAGGGAAATACGCGCATTTCTCTTCTGGTTCTCTTATTAAAAAGACGGCATCTCAGGGGCATTTTCAGTGGTCCTCAGGGCTGGGGAGCTGGGCGTCGTGCTTGTCAGCATCCGCGGGTTTCCAGGGAGACACTGACCGAGACGTGGTCTGCTTGGCCATGCTGTAGTGGCTGATGACTGTGTAGAAGCGTGCTCGGGAGTTGGTGTCCTGGGCGGTGTAGTAGGCCTCAAGCGAAGCCGGGATGCAGCGCTTATGCTGCACAGACAAGACAAGCTTTTAACTCATCCATTTTTTAATTTATCGCGCATTGGGTTGCTTCGCTCAAATGAATGCTCCAGGTAAGAATGGAAACGCGGGTTTCAATGCTTTCATTGAAATGTTTACACATTTCTCCTCCAATGTTTTATACAGTATGTCATGATTAAGCTAATAGTACTTTGGTGTCAGCTAGGCTCTGACGTCATTACAGCTCATACGTCCTCCATAGATAGGATTGGGAAGGATTTTGCTTTAAAAAAAATCCTTTTCTTACGTTTTACCTTCCCAAACAAAATCGACCTTTCATAAAAGGGTCTTGGATTTAAGATTTGCTGACTCGTTACCATTTAAATCTTGTAAACCCATGAATACAGCGTTTGCAAATGTGAGTTTTCTGTGCAATAAACCAGCCTTGACTTTGATCCATCAAAGCATTAATTTAGAAAAAGAGAGGTGTGATGACATTGATATATTTGCACAGACCATGTTAAGAAATATCCATACCTTATACACAAAGCCATCCGGGCAGCTGTGGTCGTAGGTGAAGGCCTTGTACACTACCAGGAACACTATGCAGGCCAGGAATGCCAGAGCCAGGAAAATGAGAATCGTGACCTGCAAGTGAATAGATGTTCAGCATGTCTTAACATCAAACATTTTACCACTCTTTCTTATCCAGTCAATAAGGAGACCGTCTACACCTCAAACACCATTATCTCATGGTTCCCATCCCTGTACCAGCCACTGTGTAGCAGCACCCTGCCTGCTCCGCCTCATTGTGGGGAGCCCTCTCTGCAAGTCTGAGCAGGCTTTGCTGTCTGCCTTCACGGAGCAGCTGTCTGCTGATTCTGCAGTGCAGGGATGAACGCCATTCTTTCTACTCGACTCTGGCAGAACTGTCTCCAGGGGAACATGGTCTGTGGTGTTTCTGAAGGGTACATTAAGGATCATGTAGCATGCCTCTTTAACCGGAGTGCCACTCCGGCTTTTTGCTTTGTCTGCAGCCTGTTTCAATGTGACTTAATGTTAAGATGTGGTGTGTTCTAATAAGTAGTGCATAAAAAAAGGATATTATGTAGTGGTCTTGTTGTATAGAAGAAGAAAAAATATAGTAAATTGAATCTAATTAGAGTGCCCCTTGCCTATTCATGACAATCCCTTTAAATTCTACCGTTCCCATGCTCCAGTTACGTTGTGGTTCAGCACTATAGATGAGAAACTGATTTCGAGCCCACATGGAGCATTTCTCAGGCATCTGCTTTCCTCTCTTTGCCTTTTTAGCTCACACATGGTGTGTTACACCTTAAATACATGTATTAACATATTGGGGTCATGATCTAGAATTGTCTTTTTCTTTCCTTTTGATAAACATAAGCATATTTGGTTTTACGTCTGGAGATACAGATGATCTTATATGGTGGGTGGGGATAGCACAAGGCAGCTTAAAATCTAAGAAAACATCTCCAATCTCCAGTAACCCCCGTTCTTTAACACTGTCTCCCAGTAATCTTCTAGTGAATGGAATAAAAGCGCTCTGCACATCTGCGAGTAGCCAGAATAAAACAAGGTGCTATGGTACCAGCATTCAAAATTAACACTTTCACCTCTCACCTTAGCAAGTGTGCTGTTGATTGAAAATGCAGAAAAAGCTATTCTTGGGGGGGGGGGGGTGATGCTAAGCCATAGATGATCAGAAACCATCTCTTGTCATCTTAGTTTATACCAACAAAACCAACCCAAATTATCGACGTTTAAGACCTAAAAGGTCGAATATTGCGCCCTCTTTACAATCAAAGTAATATTAAATGCTTATATAACATCTAGGCTGCAACTCGCATATAAATCATTCAGGATAAATGTATTTGTATTTATATATGTGGAAGTGCGACCGAGTTCCTCCCTCACCCACCTGCCTTTAAGCCCATTTTTATTTAACACACTGCAAGCTGTCATGGCTGTATGGAAGCTTCAGCACCAATGGGAGGAGCTGCGCGTCCCTGGCCTACAGCACCGGTAGGATCCGGGCACGCACACCACCAGCATAATCCTCCACTCATTCCATCTATTTCTTACATCCCTTTACAGACATCTTTGCAAATAGTTAAGTTTTGAAGGCGAAATAACCAACATACCTGATAATAAATGCCTGCAGTATCCAAGGTCTGAAACAAACAATAACCAATAACAGACAAAGAGTGCTGCTTATTTCCAGAGAACTTAGCTCATTTCTCAATAGCTAAGTTGAACTTTTAATGAAAAAAGCAAATGTCAGCAGGGAAGTAAGTCAATAAGCAGAGATACAGACATTCGATTTGGTTTAAATTGGAGTTCCTTGGAGGTGGTCAAACAACATGCATCCCAAATGGAAGAAGCCCACAATACCAAAGCCTGAAGCAGTTTTTGTTTGGTTTTTTTCAGCAAATAAAATAAAAGATTTTTTGGAATTCAAGAGGAAAATCAATTAAATACGTAATTGCTCCTTTACTTACTGCGTCAACAGTTAGAAAACTTTATAATTAACAAAGCTAAATTGAGCTCTACGTTCCTAGAAAATAAAGTAAGACAAATTTTTAGGGCTCAGAAGTTTCACACATGGCTGTAAACCAGCATGCATGGCCAATTGCAATTGATTCTGTAGAGTCTAGGTACTGATCATACAAAACTTAGCTCAAGTTCAAAATATTGAATAATTGTTCTCCGCTGTGAAACACATTTATCATGATTTATTTTTTAACTCAATAAATAAATGCAAACTACATTTTCTAAATTAGGTAACAGGTACTGAAATCCTCAGTATTTTCAAAAAGAAATGCTTTATAGTATAATTTTAAACATTTACCCAAAGCGATTTAAACAGCTTACAATTCCTACATTAATGCAATGGATATTTACTGAAATAATTCAGGATCAGTACCTTCAAGGATACACCGGCTGGAGTGGGGCTTGGACCAGCAACCTTTCAGTTACCAGCCTGTCACCATAACCATTACACCATTACACCACCACTCCACCTGCCCCAGCTGTTTTTCAATACACACGCCCCGCCCCCACTGTTGCATACATATCCTTGGCAGTAGCACAAAAAAGTAGAGAAAGTTATTTAAAAAGTGTCTGCAATATATGATCCAATTGATCTCCAAATATAAAAAATTGCTTAGGAACCCACCTTCCCTGCTTAACTCACTTAGATCACTTATATTGTAATAACCATCACCGTCATGAATTCAGCATAGATTCAGCTCACACATTACAGCTCAACTTTTTAGAAGAAAACCGTCAGTTTGAAGGCCGTCCCATATCACACACTTAGATATTTTTATAAAGAAACGTGGTCAAAAACTGATAACACCACAACATTTTAATACGGAAAAACAGTCGATAATACACTATTTTTAACCATCATGCACATATAATATAAGCAAAGACAACAAGTGGTCAAAAAAATCCATAAATCAATACTAATTTCCCCATATAAATCATTAGAGAACTGCAGCTTCCTGTGAACAGTTTGTTGAGCATGGTCCCCAGTGTGAAATAGGACTGTATGCTACATTAACCCGTGTTGAATTCCAGCTGAGAACAGCTCAGCAGAACAGCAGCGCATATCCTCTGCAGGTTCTTTTAGAAAGCAAATAATTATCAAAAGTTCTGCCGGATGTTTTCAAATACTAAAATACTTTCAACACAGAAAAATCTCACAGATGTGAATTTACAGGGATGGGAAAACACAGCGATGATACAAAGCTTCAAATGAATTCACTGCTATTTGGAATGTGTTAGGCAGGGCCTGCGTGATAGTCACAGGGAACAAATGTGTAACTTTGATTTTTATCTTTACATTGTCAGAGAAAATCTACTGTATTAAGCACCTGAATTAATCATCCATATCCACAGAGATGTACATTTCATCCTAATCTAAATGAATAGACACTACACTGAGACAAAATCCTCCTTTGCATACATTACTCTGTAATCTATAATTGCAGATGCGCTTGAAGATAACTGACACTGGTAACAACTTGCAAGGCAAACGGGTTGGCTCTGTGCCTCAGTGTCTGTAGAGGGCTTTGTTGATGTACAAAACTGCACCATAAGAGTATGAGCTCAGAACAGGAGAACACAACGCGGGGGTCGTAGCTGGTCAGCTGTCAATTTCAGCTGACCAGTGGGCTTACCCATGCACTCTCTTCTGCAGTAATCTTTACCAACTTGACACGTAGAGAGTGAACGCCTTCTTACATTTTAGTATCAGTTGACAGACGCTGAACTAGGCAACCCAAGGGTTTTGGAATATCTCAGATTTATTGACTGGGTAGAATCAATCCATGCCTATCATCTTCAGACAACTTCAGATGTGCTGAGAACACTCCAGTCTGGTACATGCGTCTGCTATGCATTATTTAAAAGAGTGGTAAACTTCAACGGTGTTGTGCAGTGAGCTTCCCTCTCTATTGAAAGTTAAATAATAGAGTGGAGTTAAGTGTATTCAACTGCTAAATAAAATGTTTATTCAGCACAGAAATTCATTGCCATACCAGGATATAGTTTACATCTTTTATACACTGTAATTTCCATAATCAACACAGCTCGATTAAACAGTCACGCTATCAAAGAGACTAAAGAGTACATTGGTTTCAACATTTCATATTTATCAATCTGCTTTTTGTTAGATTCTGGGGCTAGTAATTTATGCCAGGGCTGCACAACTGTGCTTCCAAAATCCATCTATCTTTATAGGTCTCTTTGCACCGTTAGCTTTTAAGGGGTATGCATAATTAGGGACTAAAGTTAAATAAAACGCAGACACCTCCTGGCTGTACAGAACAGACGTTCTGCAAACATGGACTATCTAACAACACAAATGTTCTCTATTTAATTTGAATAAATAATTTTTCATTAACATTTCAGAATATTAATAGCTGTAAATTTATACAGTCAGGAAACCAGAAAATTCACAGAAGCAGAAAAGTTCCGTTAATAGTCATGCCACAGCATAACACTGCCCTTGGGCTGTTAAATGTTGGCCTTTTTAAAAATGACAAAAAAGCAAACCCTTTCTATACACCCTCCCACTCCCCATATTTAGTAATCTGCTTAATCAAATACGTGCAAAAATGCGCGATTTTTCTCAAAACTGCCCTTTTCTCAGTTTATCCTGAAGTAAATGGCATTTCAGGATTATTCGGGGAATTAGTTTATATTGAGTCCTCAGGAAAGGAAAGAAAGACGCCATGTGATTTGCATGTGAGTTGTGCACGTGTTTTCTTGCTGTTGTTGTCGTCCTCTGATTACTACAGCTTTTCTGCTTCCTTGGATGCCAGTTAAATTCAACTTCAAGGAACCTATCCTGTTTTTAAATGTTGGTTTTAAACTGTGTAAATAAAGATAAGGTCAGCAGTAAACCTAGGTCAGGAAAATGTATAGTACCAGTCACAAAGGTTCGTAAAGGCTCCTAAACCACTGACCTACACAATTAAACAAGGAATAAAAGCAACCTAACCACCACTTACAGTGCGTAGGCGGGAAGGTATTTTTAAGCACAAAAAAGAAACTCATGTGGTAAGTCTCCGGAGTACGGTAGCAAACGCCTTGACTTTCAACTTTACGAAGGAGATTGCCTCATGTTTTGGATCTTTTTGACCTAACAATCACAGAGCTTTCAGCTCAGAAGGAGCCAGAATGGTGCATACAAGATGCATGTAGAAAACCAAACAGGGATTATTAAAAATTCAAACATCTCGCCTACTCTCACAATCCCATTGTTCACGCTCTGCCTGTCTCACCCCCGTTTCCTCACCAAGTTCCAGTGCTACATCTGATAGAAATGATGCTAGAAGCCAAACAGTCATAACCAAATGCTTACTCCTCTGCATCTCTGAAAGCATCTCGATTGAGCCACAGAAAAGTATTTTACTTGAAACTCGGTCATGGTTTCTGTCAGTCCGGGTCATTATTACAGAGCTTTCAAAGCACATCATCTTTAAACCAAAAAAGCAATTTTTATAAATTACTTCAAGGTATTAGAGCATTTAGGCAGCATTTAGAGTTAAATAAAGGATAAAATTATAGGATAATTGCTTTTAACAGATAGGTCCCTAGAGTCCAGTACGGGCTGAAGTCCAAAATAAAACCGGTTTGGCAAACCGCATATGTTAGACAGTTCGCTGGCAGCAAAAATACAACTTAGCACTTGGACAGATTTTAAAGGCAGGACAAATTCACTCAAAACGCATGCCATTCATTCTACCACTTGGTTTTTTTTTCTTTTTTTCTGGATATTATGACAGTTTGTAATGCTGTTCAGGAGATACCAGAAGGTCATTTTTTTAAATAATGAATGCATTGTTATTAAAAGGTAACTAAAGGGGATTTGGCCTCCCTTTCAACTGAGACTGAGATAGTGAGCATGGACGTCATCGAGAATTTCCAGACCATCCAACAATCTAATCCCATAGAATGAATCTCCACATGCTTATTGTCAACACACACTCACCTGGATAGTGAGACCAGAAACCTAAAGTGAATCTGAGCCTGACTGAAATAATCTCAAAACAAATGATTCACAAAACCTGCCCCAAAACAGTGCCGCAAGCTTCATTTGGCCTCTTGAATAATTCAGCTTTCAGCATAAACAGAAACAAGCAAATTAAGCCTATTTACCTAGAGGTGAAAAGGCAATGGCTGCAGTTGCAACATTTAGACAGGCTTCCAGCTGTATAGCCTCAGACTTTTCATTCCCTCTACCACATTATCAGCCTAAATTGCTGATGATGCCTTCATTTGCTCCATTATTTTGCTTTGACAGACATAATATAATAAGTCCACTCGGCTCTCCTCTATTGGTATTTGCATTATTAGTTGCTTAGCAGACACTTAACAGCATACAATTTCTACATCCATTCGCTAGATGGATTCAGCGAGATATTTACAGAAGTAATTTGGGTTGCTCAAAGATACAATAGGAGGATTCGACTGGAGCCAGCGACCTTTCTGTTAAAGAAATGTTAAGTTCTGTTAAGAATGTCACCTTAACGACTGCACCACCAGAAACCCCTCCAAGCAACCCCAAAACCACATGTCTTCCAATTCTCAGTTCATTCATGCAAGTTCTATGTTTCTATTAATTATTGAAGGAGAAGTTGCATTTACTCTAGGGATAAGAAACCAAGCGAAGAGAGATTTGCATTTATATATCTGGGTTCACTGCTCAACAGAATGCAATCTGAGTGATAAGTCAACTCTATGAATATTAAAATCAAGACTGGGGTATGGTAAAAGTTCTCTTTAGTTCCAGATTTTCACTGAAAAATTACATTCAAATGCATCTGACATTTCAACATGGAGAATAAAGAACAAGAATTCCTTGTTTTTTGAGGAAAAACTCAGCAGCAGTGAGGGAACGATAGTAAACTAGATGGGCGCGTATCAATGTGATACAATGTTTTTATGTAACACTGAAAATACTTTATTAGAATATAGAATTTTTTAATGAATGAAATCTTACTTTCTTGACAAACAAACTGTAAAAAATAACCTCATGCAACCAAGTGAACTAGCCTTGGGTTCATATTGAAACATACATGTGCATTGCTGTTTTGGATATTTATAGAGACTGGCTGTACATATTTCCATCAATCAAAAACCAGTTCTGCTTCCATAGCAACTTAATCTGATATGTTTTTCTATAAGCCTGTAGCAGTGGATTAAAGCGTACATTCTTTGAAGTAGCAATGGGTTTCTTTCTAAAAAATGACAGATGGCCATGCAATTGCTAAACAGTGATTGAAAACTACAAATTGCAGGTTCTAATTTGTACAAAAAGAGAATTTGCATATGCCCTTTCCTGGAGACAGTGTAGAGGTATAGTTTAAAATACATTTGATTATGATTTATGTTTTTTGTAAGCATCTGATGGGCGCAGAGGCATAATGGCCTAGTTTAGGGTAGAATTCATGGTAATGCCTCCCCACCCCTCTGCAAAACAGAAAACAACAGTTCAGCTTCATTGTAATGGCTAAATAACAGATTAGTCACAATATAATAATGGCACATTAAATTTGATATAACACAAATTTAATTTAACTTGCAAAAGACTAGTTTAATACTTTAAGTCTTTGGTAGCAACTTTAAGGTAATAACAGTACCGATTTGTTTTACCCTTTTTTTTTATTTGCATGTGTTTATGGCTGTTGCATTAATTTCTACCAGTAAGGGTATGCAGAGAAATTCCAAATGCATTATTTCATTGTTTTTAAAGTGTGATCATTAAGATTCCTGCCATACACGGAAAGGCTATTTGTTCTCCTCAACTGTCATACTGCTGCCAGACATGTAATTCATTTAAAAGCACCCAGTGCTTGACAAGCATCTCAACCACGTTCATGTGAAACCTTTTGTGTACTGTAGCGACCTTGCCCCTTGGAGGACTTATATGCCTGTAAGCTTTTGTCATTTGTAAAGGCTTCAGACCAAGGTTAGTGATTGTGTGCATGCAGGGCTGACTCTGGGTTGGTGGGGAAGAGTCGGGGGCGTGTTTACATTGTCAGTGAGAATTTAAAGCTAACAGAGTTGGAGAGAAAGAGTGTGTATGCTATTTTGTTTCTTCATAGCCATGGTTGATGTTGAGAAATGGAGAATAAATCCCAGGTGTCTGCTACATTGTTATATATCTGCAATGGTTATTATATGCACATTTATTTTACAATATAACACCGTTGTGCCACCGTTTTCATTAATATAGGCATTTCGTTTTGTGCTTAAATGCAGTCTATTCTTATTCCCAAATTTCAGATCACATAAAAGGTCATTTTTACACTAAAATTTGGGGTTTTGCATTAAAATCGTGTTTTCTGGCCCCTTGACACGTAATGTCACTGGGTCTCAAAACTCTGTATACCATTAATGCATACCATTGACATGTTACAATTTGTTTTAAAGTGTCTGCACACTTTTTTTTTTTTTGAGGAACAGAATTTTGATTCCACAATTTAAAGGCAAAATTACCTCATTTCAATATTTTATATTTAGCATTCTAATCTGTTACACAGGATGAATCGCACACAGGTAGGAATAAGGTATTGGCGTGGTCTGTTTCATTAATAGAGCTCGATCTCTGGTCAGTATGTAAACAGTCACTGCATGTATGTAATCAGACAGGCAAGCAAGGTGACCATGATTTGCATGTTGACAGCCATTGCCTAATGAGTAACATTTTTCCACGTGATGGCTAAATCAGTATTAGGCAGAAGCACCTTTTAGTATCCACAAAATTTGGGTGGTGTAATTTTTAAATAAGAAAATACTACGGTTTTGATTAATTATGAAACTTTTTGGTATTTTGATCGTGTAAATGAAACATGAATTCCTATTGAAAAGTGTTGTGATTTCACTGTCCAAGGCACTGAGTACATTAGGAGAGATGTGTCATACCTTAAGTCTTTCTGAGACACCATCGTTTAAACTTATGGTGAATTCCTCCACCTTTGGCACCTTCAGTTTGCTCTTGTTCTTCTGGTCTGTCTGGTATTCAGTTCGTGTCTTTACCACAACCTGTAGGGTAGGCGCAAAATAGTCTGCATGAGCTCAAAAACACACCAGTGAACCAAATTTTTGAACCGGTTTAGACCCAGAATAAATATATAGTAACCACTATACAACCCTTGTCTCCAACTTATTGGCTTTAAACCAATAAACACCTGTTGAAAAATCCAGAGCCTAACCCTCCTGCTCAGTATAGGGTAATTTTCTATTGAACTAAAAACACCATTATAAAGTGCACTGACTGAAAGGCACACCATCTGACTAAGAGGACTTGCCAGAAACTCCACTTTCAAGCACATGAATAGACAGATGTATATGGTTTAATTTGCACAGAGACCTGGCTTTGCTAGTGTGCTAATAAAGGGTTCTAACTACTGTTTTTATAATGAAGATAGCTTCTCCCTTTTTCAGCCTTTCAAATACCTCTACAGTACTCCAAGACGTGGAGATTCTGCTTCTTATCAGTTAAGGTAATTTTACCAATATATTCACAGTGAAATAGAGGGTGTGTGTGCGTATGAGAGAGAGATACCAGAGCCTTGCTAATATATTTCACCACATGCGGAAATTAATAACTAATTTTCCTATTCAGAGTCCTTCTCTATCTTCTCTGCGTCACTCAAGTCACGGTCAAAAACATAGATCTGCAATTGGATTACTAACCTACTTACCAAGCATTTAATTTTCATTTTTTAAATCCTCATTTGTATGTCAGTAGAATTATTAGTGCTTACAAGTGTGCAGAGTGCTCTTGGGGTACTTTGGTTTTAAAACTTAATTCACTGGCCCTCCATACAAGCAACAAATTGGAGACTCCATAACATCCTTTCCCAGACGTTGGGATCATCTCTAATTCAACTTAAATCCCCTGACGCCAACTTGTACTGCAGTACACGACTGTTTTCCATCTATCTCCCATCATGTTAACTATATGGTCTGAGGTCAGGCTGCTGGCCAGTTAATGTAATGTCTTGTTAATGTAATTATCTGGCTCTCAAAATTCCCCATTGTAGCTCAACAAATTCCCTAATATAATTAACTGTGTATGAAAACGAAAAAATCTGAGGCAACACAAAATATACATTCTATAAGTGGGACCAACAGAAACTCAATTGATGCTTTTATCTTGTAAATCCCGCCCAAATTTTACCACGTTTCCCTGAAATAAAATGGCAAATCTGACCTTTCCATGTTGAATAATAGTACATCGTTACATTCATGTTCTTAAATAAAATATGAAACCACAAAGAAAACTATAATTTGTCCATTGATAAAAACCCCACCCTGTTGGGAACAGAGGAACTCGGCATGGTGAGCAGAAGGGATAAAGCTAATTTTACTTGACGACTGAGACACTGAAGCAGCGCGTTTCTACATTCTGAGCACAGCTTGCTTCACGCCACACCAGACTGCAATGACAAATGAGGCAGTTTGAGGGGCAAAGCTCTGGCCACTCCAATCACACACCACGTACCTGACATAGGTCCCCAGGGCCAGGGACACATTCTGCCCCAGGGTATACCCCCTAAACTCGCTAAATCAGTCCTGGATTCTGCCTACCTGCAGTCTATTGTCGGTACCCAATTCTGTATCAAATAAACCACTGAAATGCCCGGTGTTTAACACACAATAGTTTACTAGCGGAATGCTCTATTGAGAGTTAATGCAGAGATTACGTTAATCCGCATTGACTTGTCAGGGTTGACCTTTGCTATGTGACAATTGTACCCTATGTCACATATATCTGATTAGCTAAATATGCCGTGGGATTGTGGCACACGATTATAAAAATACCAGCAAACCAGTATTAAAAGCAATTATGCTCCCTGATACAATTCCTCACCCCTTCACTTCACTACGTGTAGGACAGGTCACACAAATGTACCTCCATTAGTAGGATAGCACCCATTGCCAAATATTATATAATATTATATATATTATATTGATTCTATTTTTTTCTTATGTGGTTTTTCTTATGTCGTTTATCTTATCTCGTTTTATTCAAGTACAAAAACGTTCAATATATTTTAGCATCCCAACACGTGCATTACGTAGATTTCACTAGAAATTGGTCATCGAAACACGTGTCATACAATTCTGACACGCACCAAAACCACCGTCTGTTTGTTCAATTCGAATGTGGTCCATGATGAGAAACAGTCTGCTACGCCGTTTCAGTGCAATTTCCACTTCAACAGTTAATGTAAAACCGTTAGCTATGTATCAGAAACGAAAGTTCCCCAAAGGTCTTACCTTGTCGGTAGCCGCATACTGAAGATGGTTGACGTCCAGAGGTGTAATAAGAGGAACGTTCTGAAAACCATCCTCAACACTAGCCGGTTTGGTGCTTTTCTCTTGTAAATTACTTCCCAATTTTACCATCTTTAAAAAAATCACAAGTAATTCCCTTTTTGCCCTGAAAAACAAATCGGTTCTTTATTAAACCAAAACAAATAAACAGCTTTACATAACGTACATGTATAAATCAAGTGAAGCGTGGGAGTTTGTATATTCAAGACATGTAAACACTCGCCCCAGTGAACTACTTTAGTTTTAGGCTACTAACACAATTTCAACAGAATAAAATGGTAGCCTATAATTCCATCCAAATCCACACAATAATATGCAAATAATTAATAGCAATGGCAATGATGTTCACAGTGAATTTTTTTTTTTTAATGGAAAAATCTAAATATCTAATATTTTAACTAAATAACGAAACGAAACATCCCATAGTATAAAACACTGACGGCTAAACATGGACTACTGTTTTAAGATCCGACGTTCCACCCTACAGCATTAATCCTACAGCAGTGTTTATTTTTTAAATTAGGAATTTAAGTCATACTTACTTAATTTGTCTGTTGTAAATCAGATTTTTTCGAAAATATTCTGAGTATGTGTGAACTACAAAAACAACAGTGAGAGACTGGGAAGGCAGCTGCAGTCTGGTGAAGATACGCTTACGTTTTAAAACAAGAAAGGATAGCAGAAGCAGAAGCAAGCAGCAGCGCGCTGCAAAACTGGGAAAATCTGAACACTGTTCAAGTCCCGTCCTACGCCACTAGGGGGTATTGAGAAAACCAGAAATGTATTTAGCACACGAAACTGACTGCAATCTTTAAAAGAGATGCTTTTTTATTACAAGATATCCAACTATGTTGTACTCCACATCTAGAATAAAGTTGGTAATAGTTTCCATCATTTAAACGAAAACCGAAAAGATGTCCATATGATCGACGCGTTTTCCCCAAAGCAACTTAGCAAGTTACGAACAAGGCAAATCATTGTACTGACTCTTTTTTTTTTATCGGTCTTTTTCGCCACCTGCCGATTGAACGGCTATATCCACCGACATTTTTTCACTACCCACCAAAGCGGCAACAAAATGTTTTTTTCGGTTGGAGATTACTTCGTTAAATATGAGAAATACATAAATTCCTGATCTATTAAATAACACATCAATAGCCAGAATTGACCCAAAATAAGCGTTAATTTTATTTTAATACATAAACTTTTACGATACATTATATAAGAAACAGAATTAGAATACAGTAAACAGTAATATTTAGTCTGCATTAACACAAACTTGACCATCTATCAGGAGGGTTAAATTAATCCTTGGAATATGTTCATCCTTCTGTCTCCAGACAGAATACATCCATTCTGCCATTAAAACGTTTTAAGCATGTCCACCCTGAAATAAAATGTGGCATAACTTGAATTGAAAAAAACAGCACTGGTAGTGGAACCTTCTATTACCATGTGCATAATCCTGATTTAATAAATTAATTAACAGTTGATGTATGTTAAGCAGTCATTTTGCTGGGATTAGGGTTAGGGTTTCAAAAAAAGTTAGGAAAATTTACCTGTAAACTTCAGAAGCTACAGACACTTCAAGAACTTATGCTATAATTATTATTTGATCTTCATCTGTGATGTTCGCAAGTTAATAGTTAATAGCTGTATTACACAGCTAAACATGTCAATGGTGTTAACCCAGTTAATTGGCTGTATTTATGATGCTACTGGATAGCCTTGTAAATTCTTTTTTCTATATAAAATAAATCGCAAAATTCCCAGTTATGACAGATTCCCGAAAGCTACCTCTATGAAAATTTTCAAAATTTACCAGGAATATCACCCTCCCCCCTCCCTCTTTGCCGTCCATGCTAAAAAACCCTGTCTGATGCCAAAGGTTACACTGTAAAATACCACCATTGAGTTGATAAAATATCTAGGTAGGGCTTAAATATTAAAACAAATTAATCAATGACACACAGTAGCAAATTAAATAGGGGATGACATAGAGTACTCACACTTGTAGTTGTTTTCGGTTAAGTAGTCATTTAATTATCTGAAATTAGTGGTTTTCAGTTTAATATCAAACAAATGAATGAAAGGAAATCATTTTAAATGAGCACAATACCTGTATTTTCAGAATGAACACAGCTTTCCATGTCACAAAAAAGTTTATGTTTTAAGGATATCTAAATGAATATTTTGTGACAATTGAATGAAGCATTAATTAAACATTAAGAACCTTCTATCAATATAGATGTGGTTGGATAAATAAAGGTAAGGCAATATAGTCCGTATAATTACCAAATCAAAATCTTGTGATAACTGTCAATAGCCGGTCGACAACCATAAAAAGCCAGTACCTTCGATTTGGGGTCATCTGACTGCAAGTAATCCAGCCTTCTTCTGATGCGTTGGTTTTCATATAGCATCTTGGATGTAGTCTTCAGAACACTCTTTTCTACTGCAGACTGGTATTAGGTATGAAATGTTTGAGTTTTGAAGAAATAAAACTAATAAAATAAATATATAAATAATAGTAGGGCTATACTAACTAGGCCCAACTAGAACTACTATTTTCATCCATGCCTCAAGAATTGCTCAAGAACAAGAAATACATTGCTTTAGCATACCTTTCTTAAAGGCGTAAAATTATCTGAGCATGAAAAATTGAAAATGTCCCCATTAGTCTTGCAGAGGCTCCCTGCAAACAAACAATAAAATAATGAAGGGTGTGTTGTTACATTATCTGGTGAGCCATCACAATGTATGATAAATCATTAACAGTAACATATAGGTTTATTTATTTTTTACCATCGGTAAGTGCAACTTCAAGTTAATATCTGTCTGCCATATGCCATATAACACCCTTTACAAAGTACTCCCGGCTTCTCTGTGTATAACTCAAATTTTTAAATCCAAATAATAAAATGAGGGGCAAAAAGAGGCAATATATAAAAAATCCATTGATACATTAACATTTACAATTCGGTCGATTTTCGACAAATGATCAGAGGAGAACTACAGTTGAGTATACACAGTCACTAGTCAATAGAAAATGTTCATGACTAGTTAGCATAAGCATTTTACATTAATCAAATGTTGACAAATACTTCATAGCTTTCCTCCGATCTACAAAAGGATCAGAAATACAGTTAAATGCATTTATTTTTAAAGATAAATAATTGAGCACAGAGACGTTTAACTTTCAAACGCGACAGATTTCTTAAAGCTAGTTCCCTACATGTCCGGGCAGCAGCGGAAACTTGCATTTGAAAACGGTGACCTCTACTTAACAGGCACTGTGGTGAAGTGGAAAATGTGTTCAACGAAAATATGTATAGTTTGATGTGGACGGAATAATTTTACGATTCACAAAACGTATCGACCTCATTTAAATTGGCCAGAGGAGGAGGAACTGACCGTAGTCGCAGTACAAGGATAAACGTTGTTGTCTATTAGTGAGGGACCCAAGAAGGCTTACGTGTCTCAGAAACTTCATCATTTGCTTGAAGGACTTCTTTCTTCTTTTCTGAAGATATTTGGGTACACTTATTTGGAGTTTGTATTCTCAGACTGCTTGTCTCTTTTTTAGACATTAGCACTGATTCACCAGTTTTCCTTCTGTTAGCTTTCAACTCTTTCGCAATATCCGTTTTTTTAATTGAACTGAACAGGTCAACCCAATTTGTAATTTTTATTTCTCTCGTACTTTTTGTGACCGACTGCGACAACGACTGACTCCCAAAACGAGGAGTGTATACTGTTTTTATGTTTTGTTTGGTCATTGTCCTTTACAAGACTATAATTAAATATGTATTACAAAGGATATTGCTAATAGGGCATTTGAGACCACAACCGTAAAGAACAGTTACACTCTCGTGACATTCCACGTGATTCGACTTAGCCACAAAAATATGACAAAACCGTTAGCCACAAATCTGGCAGTTTAAAAAAAGTATAGTCCGTTTTTTAAAGAAATGTCATGATGTTAGCCTAAGGTAATTAGAAAAGCACTACTACATAGTACGCAATCAATGGCTCTCGCGTCAGACATCGACATATTTTTATTTCCATCACATGTGAACGTAATATACAGAGATAGTGGCTCGGATTAGCCGCTGATGCTGCGTACAATTGGGGAACGCCTCCATCCTATCTGAACTGATTGGTGGAGACTACCAACATCTCGTGTTCGGGATCGACTGAGGACAGGCGGAACAATTATTATTTTTTGTATATAAATTCTAGATTACTTGTTTCGTGCAGTTTCTTCCGAAACAGCGACAAAATTCCGATATGAGTGGATGTCTCAGCCACAATTTAAGGGGATGCTAAACACTACTTAAACCTACTTTAAAAGGACGTGCAAAAGTGCAGCCCCTTTGTGTGTGTGTGTGTGTTTATATACGCTACCCGTCAAAAATCCCATGAGTAACTAAAATAATAGAATGGTAATTGATAAACTGCCAGAGGTTTAAAAAAAATTAGGTTAACAATAACAAAAAAAATTATGTACATTTCCGAGTTATACAAAAAGGGAATACGTAATGGGTTCACAACGTACAGCTGTTCTGCAGCAATCGAAGTAATGTACACCTTGAAAGTTGATGCCAACAGTTCTTACAGGCGTCTCAGCGTTTGTTGATTACTTACAAACCCTCTGTCTGAATAAAAGTAGTGTTGGCATTAACTATGTTATTACACCCACTTAAGCATTATATTGTACTGCAGGATGTAGTATATTGCTAAATGGTAAGAAACAAATTAACAGAGGAAGACAGATAGACCATTATAACCCTTAAAAGTGTAGGTCTGTTCCTAGAGAAATTGCAACAAATGCCAAGGTGTCAGTGAATACAATTTTCTACACCATCAAAAGGCACTTAGATACTTGAGAAACCTCTTGACAGGACAGCAGCTTAAAGCACAGCTTAACACTGGTCAAAGCAAGCAAGTCTCAGTTTCAACTATGAAGTGAAGACTTCGAGC
Organism: Hiodon tergisus; assembly: GCA_025775045.1. Taxonomy (NCBI): domain Eukaryota; kingdom Metazoa; phylum Chordata; class Actinopteri; order Hiodontiformes; family Hiodontidae; genus Hiodon; species Hiodon tergisus. The sequence goes on along the minus strand of JAOVYW010003391.1, from coordinate 5,686 downwards.
TGCAGGTTTGACAGGTCGAGTGGCAGTAAGCCATTGCTAAGACGGAAAAATAAGAAAGAGGACTTTTAGAGTAACAATATAGTAGAAGATGATCTTATGAACCAATTAATCCAAATTTGAAATCTTTGGTTCATCACTCAGGGTTTTTGACGCCGTCGAGTTGGCGAATGGATGGTCCCCTGGGGTGTGACACCAACTGTCAAACATGGAGGAGGAAGGGTGATGGTCTGGGGCTCTTTTGCTGGATCCAGAGTTGGCGACTTGCTCATAGTGATGCCTAGTTGGTCAGGGGTTCATACTACAGCAAGATAATGTCCCAAAACATACCTCCAGGCTACAAGACGGTAGGCTTCAAATTATGGAACGGCCCTCAGAGTCTCCAGACTTAAACCCCATCAAGCTGGTTTGGGATGAACTGGACAGAAGGTTGAAACCAAAGCAACCTACAAGTGCAACACATCTGTGGGAACTTCTGCAACAGTGTCAGGAAGAACTTTCCAAACAATATTTGATTTTCGTAGTAGAAAGAATGCCACAACTTCGATAATTCCAAAATGTATATTACATTTTGTTAAACAAAACAATTCAATTTATTTTTCCCCCCCAATTGTTTATTTGTTCTATGCTTTAATTTCAGAGTACATTGAGACATTAAACTTAATAAATTTCAATACAAACTTGAAAAACGGCATTCAAAAAAATTCTATATAACATAGTTTATATATATATTATATATATATATATATACATATACATATACTTTCAAAGTCGTCTTTCATTATCAAATACAACATTTGATTATCTAGTGTGTAATCAATGTGCATTTGTGCTTATTTGTATTTGTTTAATTGCTACTTATATTTTACTGCGCAGTGGCAGTTATGTTCAATTTAGAACCAATGTGTCGCAGGTGCAACGTTTATGATGATGCCACAAGAGGGCGCAGATCTTAGTTACATAATTAGCAAAATCGTTAAAAGCCATGTTTTCACAGCGTCGATCAGCTTGACGTGCTTCTTTCTTACCACTCTCCCGCACAAGCCTGTTGTGAAGAGCTTGTGATAGGTTTGACTGGTGCACCATTACTCTGTGGCTTCTCTCACAAGACTCCTTGTTTGAGTGCTGAGTTTCAAGGGATGACCTGTTCTTGGCAGTGCCAGGACATAGCTTTCACTTACTGATTATTGCGCCAGCTGTATCTCTAGGACAGCCAAAAACTTGGATATTGTTTCATACCCTTTACCTAATCTATGCTCTTTAGTCTCCATTTCCTTCCGATTCTAAGCCTGACCAATGATCCGTCAACAGTGGAGTTTTTATCCAGAAAATGTGACTACAACTTTAATGGTTCACAGGTGAAGGCTAATGGTAAGATAATTGTGACCTCATTAGGGCAATTCTTTTCATCTGTGCAACCTGGGAGCATCCACAGTAAAGGGGTTGAATCCTTATGCAAGCAACATATTTCAGTTTATTATTTTATCTTATGTTTATATATATAAATATTTCAAAACATAAAACCAATGTCATCTTACAATGCTTGGTTTTTAATGCAGTAATAGGAGAGAATTGGTCAAGGGTCTGGATATAAGGCACTGCATTTCACAAGGAAAATTAAGCAAAACTGCCTTAAGGATATTCCAATATAGGGGCAGAAACATACTTAATTACTTACCAACAGGGATATTTAATAATAAATAAGGTTTTCACAAAATATTGACTTTACAGAACTATAAACATCAAATTTATTGAATTCCAGCTTCTTAAGATCACATGACTTTGTCAACTTTGTCCTTTAGGCATTTCATTTGCTTTGTAATTGTAAATGTAGCAGGGTAAGCGAAGTATGGTGTGTATCAAAACATGCTCTGTAATATTGTTGTGAGCTATTATACTTCATTTCTACTACATCTTCCCAAAAAAAAGGTTATTTAATATTAATTTTTGCACTATCAAAAAAGGCTTAGCCCAAAAGGGAAAACCCCTGGATTACATGGATTACGGTGAGCAGTTTTATGGCAAGCAAAGGAAGCTCAGTGATAACCAGAGGTGAGACCAAGTCTCTGTAGTGCAAGTCACAAGTAAGTCGCAAGTCTCAAGTCTAGTGCCAAGTCACTTTATCCAGCTCAAGCCAACAAGTCTCGAATCGCGAGAAGTCTCAATAGAAAAGCATTCAATGCCAAGCGCAACAGGAGCACAGATGTTTTACACAGTTTTATTTCATAAGGTGTTTTTTCCATGTCAATATAATAAAGTGCATACTAAAAAGTTTTTGCTCAATGCAAGATACCAAATCAATACTATAGTTATATGAAAACTATTGTTTACTAATAAAACGAACTTCACCTAGCTAACAAATGTATTTGTATATAAAGTTACTGATTTGATTTTAATTCCAGGAACATTTTACCCGAGCCAACAGGCATTGTTTTTGGTGGAGAAATACAGTCAGTGCTCACAATCCTGCCTCAAAGTGGAAATCACAGCTTCCTTTTCCCTTCTTTCAGTTTTGCCAAATGCTTAACATTTAATGTGCTCAGAGCGTTGTTGAGCAGTAATATATGAAATCGATGCATGAGAACTCACCTTTGAATTATACTACAATGGAAAGTTTGTTAAGTCATCACAACAGAGAAAGCGTTAAAACATAACTGTTGATGTTGGTATTTTTCATTTCAATTCTATCTCAAATGTCCGCTTCAATTTTTAGGTGAGATTACCAAATTGGTAGGCTTTCAGTAGTATGGCAACTTCACCAGTTGAATCTGACAACACAACCTGCGTTCACTAATTGACATTTTCTTGTTCCTTGGCTCCTGAGGGCAAGTGTCTGCTGCCTTGCTGGGTTCTCTCAGCTAAACCTTTGTTTTCCCTTACAGAGAAGTGGATGATGTAATCAGAGTTTTTCATCCCTAACAGTCTGAGTTTTAATTCTGTGTTGATTTCCTATAGAAGAATAACTTCCATGCTGGCACTATAATAATATAATAGCATATACTATTATACTATTCAGATATTTGAAGTGCTGTAATCTACAAAATGTGTAATAGGTGTTACAACAACTTTTTTTACAATCAGTCCATGAATTAATTCAGGGTAGAGGTAGTCAATTTCACCTCATATATCATACCTAGACTGACTGGAACCCTATATTAAAATGGAGAAATAATAGTGATTTAAAAAGTTAAGATCTAGGGCTGAATCATTACTGATTGCAATATTTTTGCTTGGAATATTGCTTCTACACCAATAAATTACACAAGAGCATTAGAGTCATGTGACCGCAATCTTTAAATATTTGGTTGCCATGACAGTTCTGTCTTTTTTCTACCGAGCCTGTGACATCTGTGACATCCCAGCGACCATGAATGTTTATGGATATTTCTAATGGGTAGGTATACCGAATCTGTCACGAGGACAGTCGCATTGCTCTACACGATCAGAGTTACGTCACTCATACTACGCGTAAACCCAGACAATGTTGTTAGTAGTGTTAGGTGTTATTAGTAGTAGTACTTATTTATGTTGGAGAGTACCTTCACACAGCAAGTAGAGATGGCTTTCAAATATACCTTCGGTTTCTTACCCACATGTAAGCAGGTCCTGCAAAAACTACAGTGTGACCGCCACCAGACACGAGGTGGGATCTTCATACCTCACTACGCAACACTCCTCACTTAGCATTCTGTAGGGTGTCAAATACCGTCTCAGAAACCCCAAGAATGCCTAAGTGGAGCCGTTCAGGGGCCAAGCTCACAGCTGCAGACCCGATGGATTTTGCTGCCACAGAGTACCCTGCGACTGAATGAGAAGGTCTTAGCGATTCAGCAGTAGCCATGGCAGGCTGCACAGGATTGCATTATGGATACAAAGTAAGTCTTTCTGGGCCGGGGTGATGTTATCAGTAGGACACTAGCGGGCTCCTGCCTGATCTTCTCAGGGTGGAGCAGAAGCAATGATATCAGAGGGAACACGTAGAGCAGGCCCGCTGGCCAGCTGTGCGCTAACATGTCTACACCCTGCAGTGTGACGTCTCCCGGCAGGCAAACTCAGCGATCTGTGCTGTCCCAAATCTTTCTCGAATGCGGCTCACCACCTCTATCCATCTCTGGTGCCTCTGCATTATTCTGTTGGATGCAGAACAATGCAGCTAACTGCTAACGCGCTCCCATCACAGTTGCCAAATTGCTGTCTGTCGCCAGCCTGGCTCAAGAACATGGCAAGTGACTTGTTAACCAACTGGAGCACCCCCAGCTAGTCTGGCCTCAGGCCACAGCCAACCAATCTAGCCTGGTAAGCCACCAGGATAACTGCTCAAATGCACCAGCTCTTCAGCAGTGTCTCTGTAACTAAACACCATTTGTTTCGGCATCTGGCCTTGTCTGTCATCTCTAGGATGGCAAAGGACACCGGTTGCTGCTGGAACAGCTTGAGGAGTGTGCTGTGAGTGGGAACAGTAGCAGAGGAGAGGGGGATGGCGAGGTAGAGGAGCTCGGGATGGAGAAAGAAGAGGCCCTCCGTGCAGGGCAAGATTTCTCTGAAACTTTGGTGGTCACCAAACAACCAAAAAGACCTGAACGTCTCTTTGGGTCATGCCTCAAGGCAGTCCACAGAGCACTCCTCAGAGAGCTACCTGGGATGGGCGACTTCTCTCAACAGAGCGGTCCATAGAGGCACTCCCGGTCTAAGTCTACCCCACCGAGAACGGGGAGGCAGCAACCAGTGTGTTCCTTTTGAAACCTCCACAATCCAACACCCTCAGAGTGTGCGCCTGTCTCCAGCAGCGTATGCAGGAGCTGTGACAATCTGCAGGCTCATCATGCAGCCAACCACCATAATGGAAGTTCTATAAGCTGGCCCAGGACCTGAAAGATCAAAAAATCAACACAGGGTTGACTAGTGTCAAGAAAGTATTTCTAGGTGAGTAGCACCGAAGAACAATACTGCCATCTAAGTAAGCTTTACCACACACCCTCACAAAAAGCAGGCTGGTAGAGAGTTTGTGGTAAAGCCCAGCCAGATACAACTGTGGGAGTAAGTGAAATTTCAACATTAAAACACAATCCAACTAAGACAATCAGAAATACGTTCTGACTGAGCTTCCTACATAAGAATACAAGGGCACGTTAGACCCTGGAAGGACGATGCAAAGTAAACTCAACCTTAGATCTTGGCTGTTGGATCTGTGCAGAAACTCCCTGCTCATCCCATTTAGTAGCACAATATATGTTATGGTTCACTACGCTAAGACCAGAAAAAAGTTTAGACTATATTTAAATTATACTACCCAAAAAGGAACTAGAATGTTGTAAGTGGGAAAGGATTTTATATTTTTAACGGAAGGCCAGTAGTCTTTCTTGAAGGAAGCAAACCCTGAAACAGTCAAACTAAAAATACTTCTGACCTGATTTTAGTCTCAGCACAAGATATGTTCTAAGTTAATTTGTCGGTACAACTGCCAGCAGCCACAGGACTTACGAGTTATATAAATGAAAATCCAAACATAGTGCAGGGGATTTCAAAGTGTTCTCTTAACATTTCCGACACGCAACTGATGCAGTGCAAACCCTCCAGGAATATAATGGTACTCTGGTGAAGAATTTCTCTGCGGTGGAAATAAAAGGCGAAACTAGTGTCTCTTTGGAAAGCCATAATTTGACTATTTGTTAATTAGTTCTGAAAGAAA
>JAOVYW010003389.1:0-12816 GCA_025775045.1 Hiodon tergisus | reverse complement strand
CATGGGATTAGTCCCTTCCTTAGAACACCATAGGGGGCGTCATGTTTCTCCCCGTCAAGTCCTCAGCTCCAGTGCCACCCTCAGAAGCACACACGGAAGAGGTCCGTTTCAGGTCCCGCTACAACGGCCACCCGGACAGAAGGGAAGCCGCAGACTTCAGGCCTAACCGCGTCGCAGCGCCCAAGCCTACAGGATGAGGGTACAGCGCAGAGGCTGCTTTCCGCATCGGTTCCTCTCGTAGGCCCCATCAACTCACCCGGCACTGTGAAATCTATCGTTGGACTGAATGAGAAAGCAGGGCTGTGGGAGACGGTTAAAGAAGGTGTAAAGATGGTGCGAGGGGCCATTCTTCGCACATGTCTAAGACCTACAACCACCACAATGAGTCGAGGTGGCACGATTTACCACCATTATACTGAGACTGAATTCCATGCATTATTTTATGTATGGTGTCTTTGATGATATGTTAATTCATGCTAATAATATAATGCTGTTAAAATAGTATAGAGATAACCTGGAATAAGGTTGGGAGCGAAGACTTGGTTTATAGATTGTGCAGTGCAGAACTCTGGGGGAAGGGTGGGTGGGTGGGTGGAGCGGCTTCTGCTTTGTGTACTGGTTATCAACACCTGTCTTCAACGTCGCAACCTCACTACATTGCTACATTTGCTGCCGCTATACAGCGTTCAGCCTTTATCCCTCGAGTTTCGGTAACAGCGAGACGCACTGATTTAGAAGTCCTGAGGCGCCCGTTTCAGCATCTGTTGGACACATTGAGATGTGTATGGAAGAAGGTTTTCGGTTATTCAGTGACCAAACGAAGGGGGGTGTTGTGCAATGAAAAGTGATGGCGGGGGGTGATTCTCGGACAGTTAATGAATCGTCCCGCTCAGGCCCCTTTGTGCTGAGGTGAGGATGTAGGAGGGAGAATCAAATTCACAGGAAGGGGCCCAGCCACCTAACAAAAGGACACAGTTCAACTGACAGACCTGAACCTCTAGGGGTGGGGGGGTTGGGTGGGGGGGTCAAGCCTTCTGCCCATTGTGCTCCAGATCCCAGTTTGTGTTTGGACCCTGACGCCTCGTCCTTTTCCCGTCCCAGCTTACAGCGCGTCCTGCAAACAGGTCACTCCCTCACTCCAGGGATCTCATTTTGTGTGTGCTTTTCCTTAAACCTATCAAGGCAAAAAAAAAAGGACATTTAGTAATTCTTCATCATTGCGTTGGTGCAGTGTCGGGTCAACAATCAATGCTGTAAATGTAGTATTGTTTCCTGTTAAATTTTAAATTGCATTGGGAGGATCCGTGAATGATGGTTATTTCATAATTTTTCTGTAGGGTAACCTTGCTAATTTCTGTAATCTTGTCAGGTAATATTTCAAAACAAGGTCAGAAACAAGAGCAACTGGAAAGATTAATTCAAAACGCTGTACATTCACTCATTGACTGCGGCTGATCAATTTCCATCAGCATAACCAACTCGTTACTTTGCTGCTAGAATTACCCCCAGCCCTTCGTAAACCGTCATCTAATCATAACACTGACTTCACGATCCACCTCAGAATCAAAACTAATCAGATAAAAATCAGGGCAGAAAAAAATAACGAAAAGTACCTTTTTATAATTTTCTGTCGACGTTAAATTTCCTGCTTGACTACACCAACACTAGTTCAGAACTATGAGTGGAAAAAAACTACAAATGTTTCCCTCCCGAGAAACACGTAAAGGCTGTCTCTTAAGGGCTTCGTGGTGTAACGGCGGCGTGTCGTAATTTGGTCCAGACTGCTCCAGGAAATAAAGAAAAAACGCAGGTAGAAATATATCCTCTTTTTTTCTTTTTAAAAAGAATGTTCCCCACAGACAGCTGGGTGTGTTTTGGTTGTAGGAATTTACACTTCAGTTCGAGATAAGAGGATAAAAAGTAGAAAACGTTGAATTTAGAATTTCCAGGGAGACAGAAGAAAGCTATAATTCCCCTCCCCAATCGAAGCTGTAACTCCCAAAGCCCTGCAGCTAATTAGAAGTAGCCTGCAGCTCGGTCTGATGGGAAATAGCACGTGCTAAAAAAGGACAGAGGAACGTGAACTCGGGGGCCCTAATGAGATGCAGGAGGGCAACCGTGGAATTTTAGTCACTCCGGACCAAAGAACGAGCCCAGTGGGAGAAAAGGGTATATCGCTGAGTTCCGCGCAGAATGTCGGCGATTGACGCAGGAACAAGGCTATGCACGTGGAGTCAATCAAAGGCTCTCAGAACTGACCTGGAAACATTTTTGTGAAATTTTGAAATAACATAGATCAAATTGGTTAACTAGTCAGAGAGTACATTAAAGTGTTTAAAACAACCCACAAATTTTGTGATTCATAGATTTGTGAAAAGAATGATAAGCTCAGAGTAATATCCTGTTCTTAATTTTAAGGGGATTTTGACCATTGCTCTGTTAATTCATGCCGAGCCGGACTGCCACGAGATAAGGTCCCTCGCGCTGCTTTACCATTCATTGCAGAAGCGGAGGAAAGTTAAAAGGATGCTGAACAAAATCGTCACGTTATGGATCCTGTCTCTGGAGATGCTCAATGGCCCCAATGCAGTGACTGGGACAACAGAACCTGAAAATCCAACCGCAGCTGAGTGCCAGACACCTATTGTCCGGGACTGTTCAATGACAGAATTTTCTGTCCTCCGCCTGCGTCCTCGAGCTGAAGCCGTGCTTGTACCCCATTGTTGTGTCTTTAGTTTTTTTCCACACATCTGGCACGGAGAAAAAACCCATCAGACTTCTCAGGGGAACGGAGAGGAACCAGCGGGGGGTGGGGGTGGCTGGGAGCCCTGCCGTCACAGTCTGGCACGGCTTGACAGGGGCCGGAAGTCAGAGGAAGTGTGAGAGGAGAGTGCTGGAGAACCTCACATCCCTACGGCAACGTGGGTCTGGGCTGCGTTAAACCAGGACACCCTGACTCCCTGTCCACGGTCAGGCCATACCACAGTGCTTATCACAAAGTGTACGCAGCAGGGCAGGTGGGGGTGGGATTCACGCCTCCCATCCTGGCCAAACGCTCAAAAGCAAAGCTCTCCCGAGCTGCTCACGTAATCATTCCTAACAGTCCACTGACCAAACAAAACCGGCCAGCTTTTTGTGTGTCCATTCCAGGTCGCTATGGCAAAAAAAGATTTCAGCTGACCCACATGATCAATAATTAAATTCTATTACTATTTCCTTCTTGCGATTATATTTTTTAAAGAGGATTTCATAACCAGCCGAGTCCAATGAATGAATCATCAGGAATATGGACTCGCTGGAACTGAAAAGAATGCTGGATACACAGTTTTGGAACTTATTAGAGAGCCGCCTCATTTAATTAAAATCACAGAATTTATTCAGTCACCGGGCTTTCAGGTTACCTTATCTCTAAATCAACAAATCGAATCCTACCATCCAGGTCCACATCTCTGTTCACCTGCAGTATTTACCTTGTGATATTGAAAGCTCTTTTACACTAATGTCAGACAATCGCTCCTCTAAACTATCTTAAGCAAGAAATTTAAAGTAAAAAGGCTTAAATACTTCCTGTTAATCTGGTGCCGTATTTCATGGTGCGGCTTAAAAAAAAAAAGTGCATACCATTCTAATGATTTTCTCTGAGAACACCCTTAAACGCTTTATATTCAATTATAAGGGTTTAATGGTTAATAGTTAATTAGTCTATTTTTAAACAGTTAATTAGTCTATTTATACTCATACCCTCATTAACATTATCATTGACTTTTTCTGGCTCGAAAGGTCTTTACTTTGCAAATCAACACTGTGACTAATTTTAATGTACTGTGAATTGATTTTAAGATTTTTACCAAAATCTGTTTAGTCACCGACATTACACAACATCAATGTTATTTGAAAAATGATATAAAAACGTATCATAAACGTATGAGCATTTATGACCATTCTCTCAGCAGTGCATATGGAGTGTCCTGCAACAATGGGGAAGCTAATACGTGTTTATTTTATTACATTTACTTTCCTTTCCCTAATATGAAATATCAGTTGGGCTTGGTGACATCAAACTAAGAAAATTATCCTTCTTCTGCTCCAGCCAAAGAAATTGCAAAAATCAGGTCTATTATAAGGCTCAATTATAAGGCTCTTCCCCAAGTATTAAGCATTTCAGGCATTGACTACTTGGTCCGTGAATGGGAACAGAAAACATTTCTGGAAATAAAATTGCTGAAAGCCCACTATTATTGAGATTAATAATAACATATAATTCATTACAAACAAATAATAATGAAGTTAGTGTTATAGTCCCACAACAGCAATCAATTACCTGACTGTATTGTTCCAGACCCGCTCTGCTGGTGCATTACCTCTCTGGCCAATATTCAGAGCAGGACCGAGTGTGAGGAAATCAATCGTCCAACACAACAGAGACTTTCCCCATGGAATGTATGTTATGGTTCAGGGCTGCAGGAGAAATACCGTATTAAAACGATATTCTGAAAACATCGAGCCTAGAATCAGATAAACGTAAACCTTTATACACCTCGGGTGTCACCTATTCTTGTCTTATTTAACTTAATTTCACAACACACAGCGAAACTTCAATGTATTGTTCTCAAGAACCAATGGAAGCAAGGCAACGAAAAAGAGGACATTCCCACACGGGGTGGTTATCTGTTTAAACTGTCCCGGAAGCTCGTTCTTCGTTTGCCACAGGTCTGTTACCTCTTTGATTCCCCTCTGAGACGTGAGGAGCTAAAGGTGACCCGGAGTAAAACCCAAACAAAACCAGGCATGAATGGTGGGGCAGCCGTGAAGCGCTGAAACGGGGGACCTCGGCACTCATGCAGGGCTGGCAGTTCTCCTGTGGCCATTCTTCTGCGAGAAATGTGTTCGTCGAGATAAAAAGCGCAGAAAGGCGTCACACACTGGAACACACAAAAACTGTCAGACATGTCATATATTTTGACCAGACCTTGGCAAATTGCTCCCGAAAAGGAATAAATAAAAAAGAAAATAAACAAGGTACTGGGGTAATGGCCCAATATATATTTATTCTCCCCTTCCAGACCCCGTGTCTGCTGAGTAAACCTGTGCGTGAGGCTTCCGTTTCTTTGTTTTCATGGCATCAGACGGCGGTAATTTGATTTAGGTGTATTTTGGAGCACCCTTTGCCTGGCTGGCTCTGGGGATATCAGCAAGCGTATCCTTTTTTGATTTACATAATTTTATTTACATTGTTGGAGTGTTATAATTCTGTTGCTCTGTCAACAGGAAAGATTAAAGCATAAATCTGCACAGAATTTGTACTACCCCGAAAACAATAAGCATGAATTGATAGTTATGTTTTCTGACAGGTGTGATTGGGGATTTGAAGCTTCTGAAGAGCTTACGTTTCCCAGGATCCTGGATAGCCATCGGGAACAACACATTCTCTTTACACTAAACATTTAAGACTGAAACAAATTTGACCAAGAAATGCCACATGGCATAATCAAATAATTATCTAGGCAACTTAATTACTATCTGGGCTAGTTAATTACCGTGGCAAAAAGCTTGCATCTCCATCTGAGAAATACCTTTCATCATTACCTCCTTTCAATGAACAAATCCTGAAGACAACACACGTGTAGTGATTGTGGAAGAAAGAGGGGGGATGTTAGATTCACGCAGAAAAGACAAAAAAGGAGCGCAGCGTTTCAGCGGTGAATGTTAAGGTGTTTCTGGACGTCAGGCAGAGGACAGAATGGGAAGGACAAAAGACAGAGAGGGATGAACGGGTGATGGGGTGAGGAGAACCAATGGGTGTGAAGGAGGGCGATGGCCATTAAGTGGAAGTGGAAAGTGTCAAAACGGGGTTCATTGAGTGCTTGCTTTGAATAGGGATAAATGAGGGACTTTTTTTGCATGTGTGATGAAACGCACATCACTTACAGCAACCGACGGGGCATTCCAACCGTAAAACAGTGAGAGCTGTTTAGAAACCTGCCTACCTGTGACAGGAGAAAAAAAACAATTTCCGCTCTGCGCTGCTGCTGTCTGGACTACATCTTCGGGGATCGTTAGAAGGGAGAGAAGTATCCCCAAAAAAGGCCAATTATTTCTGTGTCTTGGGTTTCCACGGCAGCTCATGACAGGAGGTACTGCTGATTAACCGAGGCATTTATAACTATAATTAAAATATAGATTGCGCTGGCTGTCCCAGAATGGATTTTCATCTGTAGAGCTAGATTTGCATCTCTGCAAAAATCTCCCCAATTTTTTTGTTAGCTCCATTTCTGGTGCGATACAGAGAGCTGGCTGTGGATCGTCTGCATCGCCAACATGCGTTGGAAAGTGCCATTGGAAAGGGACCTACAAAGGACCTGGATTCAGGCTCAGACCCTCGGACTATCATGAAACTGTGGTCAAGTGCACTAAAAACTAAAGAGAGAGAGAGAGAGAGAGAACTCTACATAACACCACAAACCAATCCACCAGCATGTAGTGAAGTCCATTATAAATCTCAGCAATGTCTTCATGTTCAGACCAAGAACCAATTACTGGGCTGAAAACGCATCGGTTAAAAGAAGGTGTAGGTCAGACTTGTTCTGCATACATACATTCCATATAAGCACTTGAGTTATTTGCTGCTTTGCCCCATGTTTATTGTGGTCCCTGAGTAAACAGGTACTTGAAAGTACGAAACAGGATATTTCCTGCTATACGGAGTTGAAACCACAGTGGTGCAGTGGCTTCCTGGGGCTTTATAACATTCAGTTAAGATGAAAATGACGTGCCTCTTCAGATTTTGTACATGACCTTAAGCAGTAAGTAAAAATTAGCTACAGAACTTTTTTCTTTAAATCATATAATTTCCTTGAATGTAATTTTTTCTAAATCAGTTCAAGATAGCTCTTGGTTGAAGTGATGTGGGAAAATATGTTTTGTGCAGGACAGCTATATAAGGTGTAGCACCAGCAAATTTCCGATTTACAGAAAAGCAGCGCCGTACTCCACCGAAAGCCCCATAAATCAGCAGCACCAGAGAAGAAACAGCAACTCCTCAGCGCAGTTCAAACACCGCCACGGAACGTTTTTACGATAGTGTCAACGTCTTGTAGCTCGTGGTCCAGTTAATGGAGCCTAGATAGCCCATTCAAGCACGTGGAGGAGGCCAGCTGTTCCACCACCCGGTCCAGTCTCCCCCAACTCGACGTAGGTGTCTGAATCGGGGGGTGCAGGGCACTCGTATCTGACTCCAAAAGGATTTGCGAACCTCTAAAGCAGGCCTAGATCGGCGATGGCAGCCAGGTGCCACACATGACTAGGCCAAAAACAGCCGGCTGCAGTCCCTGTTCTACCTGCTTTTCCTGGTTTCATGCATGACTTGCAGTTAGAGGCAATGGAGCCCATGGAGGAGAGGCCTTTTCGGGGGGACCTCTGCCCCCCTCTGCATCCCCCTTCATTTCCCCTCGGCATGTGCAATCAACACTTGAGGAAGAAGCTTTCATCTGTGAAGTCAGTTAATAAACCTGACTGCAGGAGCCCCCGCCCCCACCCACCCCCACCGCACTCTCCGACCTTTGTTTTGGCATCTGGATACTACCATGAAGCCAAGCCACTTTAATTAGCACAATGCAGTCACAAGTCGTAAAAAAAAGTAGTTGGAAGGGCAAAGAGGGGACCAGGTCAAAGCCAGTGGAGTGGAATAATGGGGAACGCGCGACAAACTCCAGCTTTGACAGTTTCCACAGACCTCGATTGGCCATTATACCTGGCAGGAACACAGACGCCCTGGGGGCTGTTTTTGGGCTTCCTGCATATATTGAGCAGGTTTGTTTCGGACAGCCATGTGTCTACATTGCCCAAAGACTGATTTTCCCAAAGGGGAGTGTGGGGGGGGGGAGCACTGTTTTTGCAGCAAGAATTTCACTTTTCACTTCCAAATAAAGGCCAAATAAAATCAGCACAGTATGACTTGGATTGCAAAGAGTAATCCACTTTGGCTTTTTCGTCTTTCAAATCGTCACCCAAACTAGCCTACAAAATGTCCCGGCCACAGAGCATTTAGCATGAAATCTAACAGTTGTTCCTGGGCAGGTCATTTTAAACTCTTACGCCGATCTGACGGGAGCGAAGCATTGCAGTTCTCATCCGTCTGACCCCCTTCTCCTCCAGCAGTGTTATACCTTGGGACATTCTCATTGCAGTGTTATTGTCATTTCATGATCCTGTGGTCTCTGGGGACATCATTCAAACTGGGCTGATGTGACAGTTCCCCGTCAAGGAGAGGTAGCAAGCTACAAACTTCCAGAGGAGCCCTAAAGATAATTTAATTCTTTAAAAATTCTAAAACATTAGAAATATTTGTGTGCGTTTTATTACTTCTGCAAATCAGAATAAATTAGGCTACTACATCTTCAGATCTATTTAATTGTTAACGCCGGGACATACACAAACGTACGAGATAACTTCAAATATTCTCTGGCAGTCGACGTTTTAAAATAACAAATCTTTCTTATTTTGCTCCAAACAGCTACATCAACTTTCTTTTGAGGGAAAAAAATGGTCACAGGAATCACGTGACCTTATTGTTAACAGCCCGGACTGACTGCACTCCACGTAGGATCCGAGTGGGGGGAAACTGCTAAAGCACCGTTGTATCAAGGATGCGTTTTATTATATAAATTCTATTAATAATGTCATCAAACGATAGGCACAGTTCTGAGGGTGTAAAGTAAGTTGATATGCTAACAACTATTTGCATATATATATATATATATATGCAAATACAATGTACAGAATCTATGCGTTCGTGTGAACAAGAAACGAATCAAATGAGTAAATCCTAATTTATGTGTACAAACACTCATTTACCCCGTTATAAGCAATAGCTATACGCAGTTAGTTTCGACAGGATATGACAAATCTGCCATAAACGCATGAGAAACAGATCACCGGTTGAGGTATCACAGTCCATCACTTTATGACCCGAGGCCACTCTAAGTAGCCTCCTGCGCCCCGGGGAGAGAGACAGCGCACTTAGAAGGCAATTTACTTCCTGCTCCACTCAATTCCCTAGTCAGAAATAAGCAATAATGAAATTACGTCAGAACATCGGAAACTCTCACCGCCTGGCGCTCGCGCACTTTCATCATTTCAATGTCAAGTATCGGATACGAGTAGAATTTTCCTTCCAGCTGGTTATGATCAATAAGCCCAACAATATCCGTGAGTAGTGCATTGTGCCAAGGTATGAAAATAAAGTGGTTTATCAGTAAATCATACAACATATCAAATTACATAAACTTACTAGCCCTCGCCCAGAGAGGCACGAATAAAAAGCGTCATTAGAATTAATGCAGTTGTTTATTTGTATTTGTACAGCCGGAAATTTGTATTTTAAAAATATATAGTTTGATCAGAAAATCACCCTGAACACCTGTACCGAGCCTTGCGATGATATCGTTGAACACAGAAACCAAAATAATCAATTTCACCCATAACAATTATGCTTTTAATGTTGTGTTGTCATGAACTGAAACTTTGTAAGAGTTGGTGTGTTGACACTAACTACCAATCCTCATATAACTTGCCAAGTAGTAGTCATTGAGTTGAAAGATGGCCACTTTAAGCCAATGGAAGTGTTAATGGCCCCCTAATAACACTGGGTTGCTTTGTTGAAATCGGCTGAAACTTGTTATGAGGGCTTAGGTCATCGTCCTAAAGACCAATATTGAGCCTGTCATTGTTAGCATTATAGGAAATTGCATACATGGCTTGAATGGCTATTGTTCATATTATGTGGAAATCTAACAGCAAAGTTTAAAAATTTACCATTAAACATAACTGAAATAATATTACGTGCCTTGTGTGTGGGTTTAACAGAATATCCCCCTGGGTCAGAGATGTTACACATACGAGGGCTTTACAATTTAAAAGAGCTATGGAATGTAAACATTCAAGTTCGCATTATCTCAGGAAGCCGCCACGTGCTCCGTGAGGGTGTTTTGTTAGAATGGGGAATTTAGACTGAACTACAGGAGTTTGTCTCTGAAGTCACTTAAACCCACACAAGTTCCCACACATGGCCAGGACCTCAATGAGTTTTAACTTTTTTGTCTTGCATTTTTATTAGTGTGACATCAATGCCATTGTAACATCACTGGCACTGGGAAATTAATGTCACTGTCACGTCAATGGACAAATCTCAGAGAAAAAGGCATTTATAAGCTGAAATTTACAGTTTTGTCTCTCAACATCAATTAATGTCAATCAATTTTTCCCACCATTAAAAAGAATCTATCCATAGAAAAAGGCCAGGTCGTATGAACGTGTTGTTATTTCCCAGAAAATGAAATATGGACTAAAAAACAATTAGGCCTTCTTCACTGACTAACGTGGAAAAGGTTATATTATATATTATATATGTATATGTATCTATTTGTATAAGATTATTGTAGACTTTAAATTATCTCATTATTGTTTTAAAATATATGACAGTAGCCTTCACCAGCCTTCAGGATTTTATCATGTTGAAGCCACTTTCAGCAGAACCTCAATGTACCTGTAAACTAACAAGGAAATCGAGAGAGAAAAGACATGGATCGAAAGATTACTGGAGATCTGGCAACATGGCTAGCACGACAGCACTCTGCGAGTCAAGCGTAATGCAAATTTAATTTGATTACGCTGGGTTGGAAGAGGCGGTCGTGCGGTTTCGTGAACAGTTTTAGAGGAAGGTCACCACAGATAAGCGGGTTACCATTGACCATGGGCTGAAGCCAAGAGTTTCAGAGGCTGACAGCTTCAGAGGCATCCGATGCAGACAAAGAAAGGAAGAGAAAAAAAACACTACAAAGAACCGTTCATTTATAAACCAGTGACAGAAGTGTTGCCAGGGAAGCTGAAGATCTCGTGCTTTTCAGTGCGGCATTCGCGCCAAGACTAAAAGAATCGTGTGCTGCCTTTGTGAGTGAAGAGGCTCGTTGAAAATCTTAGGGAGAAATACCCAGTGAAGATCCTCGTACGTGACGCTAAATCTAAACAAACATTTAGGGATTTTTATGCTAACCCATTCGTGTCTCAAAGATAATTGTTGTGGCTTAAGTCTGAATGGCAAATAGCAGTACGTCAACTACCTAGGGGCGTGTAGCATAGTCTTTGCAAGATTATACAAGAAAGGTTCTGTGGTGAATTACAAGATGTATTATCATATACAGTATGTTGCTAATTACTTTTGACTAAGGCTTATTCACATCAATGTATGTTGAATTTCAGTTGGGGGAGTGCCAAATGCTAACCATGCTGCTCTTTAGCGCTCACCTGGAGGCCTGTTCTACCAGAGTTCTGTGAAATTGATGCTCGCGCTCTGTGGAAGCAACGAGCCGAGAAAAGACCTGTTTATTTAACCCAACCCAGCCTGGGCGACGCTCTGCCAATCGAGTGCCCCTGCTATGTTCTACAATCAGCCAATGACAAGAGCTGGATATGAACCGGCAAACTCCAACTCATAGGGCTCAGTCTACACTTGGGCGAGCGCCTTTACCGACTGAACCAATCGCATGAGCGCCTTTACTGACAGAGCCAATTGGGAGGTAAGTGTTCATTTTTAAAGGGACAATCAGTTTCTCACCACATTCTCTTCATTTATAGATGGAAATTGCAGCATGTCCTGTCCCTTCGTGCAGGGGCATTGTACCTGATGTTCAACTCCAACGGTTTGGCCAGCTGACGGGCTCCCCTCACAAACTGCCCATTGTACATAATCCCCACACCATGGTGCAGAAACTATGCTATGTAAACTATGAACAGCAATCACACCCAGTTACCCGGCTGGGTACTGTTAGTGATCTTACGGTGGTCGTCTTCAGCAAGCACGCTCTACATATACCAAACAAGTCACACCTACAGTCCCAATATTACGTTGGCTAAACCTCCGGCAAGCACATTCCTGCAAAACCACAGGAGTCACACTTGATGAGCTCTTCTGGAACAGGGGAGTTTCTTTTGCTGTCTGAAACCAATCCTTTGCACTTTTGAAAGCAATTTACAGCAAGGCATGTCAAGTAACAACCACAAAAGAGATATGTCTCTGCTTGTGTACGCCTAAACGGATGCTTCCCCTTCCTCCTATCCGCTCTGTGACTGACACTCTCACTGAGAGGATTGTGCTATAAAAAAACAGACGCTCTTGCTTATTTATATCCTTGTCCCAATTAAACCATCTGCCTTGAGTATCCTGTCAAACGGACAGACATTACATTAATTGTACACATTGCCCTAGGCCACACACACACACACGCACACACATTTACCCAGGCCGATACACATAAACACACACACTCACATTCACACACATATGCAGACACACACACGCACAATTAACAAAAAAAAGGAATAAACTACACATCACACTTCCTGTTCCAGAGCATGTGACTGTACGGTTCTCTAAGCCACACAATGCCGTACTGTACATCAAGCGCGTAAAGATTAAGGAGACAGTCCAAGTGTGCCTGGAGAAAAGACTTCGGAAGGACGTGATTCTCCCTGCAGAAAAGTACCAAGACAAAAGTTCACGGGCCCTGCGAAGTCCAGCCACGCTCCTTTTGTCTTTGTTTGGTGTTTACAGCAGGGGAATTCTTCCGTGCCTCTCCCTGTGCCTCCCTCTGAAGCTCCCCGGCCTCAGGAGAAATGGTTGTTTGGGTTTCCTGGCACCAGCTGAGAGGCAACGACGGGCCTTCCAGGTCCCACCCTCTCCGGCACCCTGTCCATCAATGGATTTTTATTAGCGGTCCAAAGTGACGCTGCAGTAAACATGTCTCCTTTTCTTCTCGTGGG
>JAOVYW010003388.1:0-14108 GCA_025775045.1 Hiodon tergisus | reverse complement strand
TGTGTGTGTGTGTGTGTGTGTGTGTGTGTGTGTGTGTGTGTGTGTGTGTGTGTGTGTGTGTGTGTGTGTGAGCATCCCTGCACTTCTGCTGGCTTCTAGAGGACCTCGCACCGCAACCCTGAATCCCCACCAGGAACTGACTGCTAATTCTTGAGTTTGATTTTGATTTTGTTGCTTATTCCTGTTTGATTTGCATATTATTTCCCTTGTAGCTCTTGCCTGTGTACCGTATCGCAATACCCGTTTATGTGGCATGGTGTCTCAATATCTGTTGGCGTGATCACCCCTAAACTATGGCACTTTTCACTCAGGATAAGATGCGTCTGCTAAATGACTAAATGTAAAGTGTAAAACGTATTTTCCTTTTTTGGTTGTCTCCTTTATTACCAATTGCCTTCATATTGAGCCGCTAAAATTTCTGTCAGCGGGGGAAAAAATCATTTATAAATAATAAAAAACCCTAATGAAACCTCACGTGTTCAACAAGCGAAGTGGTTTCTAAGAGAGAATATTTTTTGGCAAATAATTTTCCGGTTTAGTGATCTGGTAACTGGAAAATAAAGGGTATATATATATATATATATATATATATATATATACATACACAATGGAAACGACGTCTTGATAATAACTAGCCTCAGTATGGAGAACAGCGACGGTACTGCAGTATCACAAAATTACAACCGATGAGGTGAAGTGCAGGTCTTTCTTCCGGATAAAAAATCAGGTGCGGAGGATAACCAACGATTGTTCCACCTCAAGCATTTGACCCTAAAAAAAAAACCGTTTTGAAAATCATGTCTGCTTAGCAGAGGAAAAGGCAAGCCCAACGAGTGGGCCCGGAGAAACAATGGTGACATTAACACAACCCTCTCCAACCCATTGACCAAATGCAATGCCAAAAAAACCGCACTCAGAACGCGTGCCTGCAAGGGGAAGGCTTCTTTTTTTTTTTAACAGATGGTGAAAGCTGATCGCGAGCGATCTACACGGGCCAAATGCAAACAGGAAGAAACAAAAGGTAACTACGCGTGAACAAAAGAAAACGAGTTGGCGCAGGGCAAAGTAAAAAATAAAATGCGTATTCGTTTTTGAGCCACGATCGAGGCATACCTTGGATGCGTGAAGTGGCTCTTTCCGTGATCATTTCCTGGGAAACGAGCACCTCTGTACCACAACTGAAACACAAAGACGCACGACACAGGAGAAATGAACCATTCAACGATTATTAAAAGCTTTATGCAGTAAACACAATCCATTACGCCTAACTGAATTTGCAGAAAATAAGGTGCACACTATGTGTGGGTGTGCACTGTAGCTCTCTGTTTTTCGTGCTTTTATGGTCACATACAACTGATAAATATTTTGGGATTGTTTAAGAGTGTCATAAATATGTGCAATATTAATTAATTTTGATCGATGAATGCACAAATAGTTGAAATTGCTTCTCACAGTTCCTCATGCATTATTGCAGGATCTGAACACACCATGCTGTAAATCTAGAATTCACGTATTTAATAGCAGTCATATTCGCTGACATGCTGAAACATGAGGGTTAAACTGAAAATTATGTGGTGAAGTGGTTAAGGTGACAGGCTTGTAACTGGAAAGCTTGCTGGTTCAACTCTCACCCAAGCCGTTGTACTCTTGAGGCGTGTACTTAGCATGAACTGCCTCAGAAAAATATTCACCTGAACAATTGGGCGGCCGTAGAAATCGCAAGCGGTGGAAGTCTTTTGAGAAAGGTGTCTAAATTGTTTTTATTATCACTACTGTAAGAATACTTACATTAACTGATACGAATATTAAACGGACTAACCAGGAAAACCAGTAATGGTCTGTAACACTTGTTTGTTTGTTTTACAGATGAATGGGTTTTAGCATGGTTTTTTTGCAACTGATTGTGAATGGGACCTCTCTGCATTGCATCAAAGCTGGGACCAATCCAGGGCGTTAAGACCGAGATGTCGAGAGACCGAGTGGCCCTCAGTGTGGCCGGCCACCTGTACATTTTAGACACGGAGGCAGAGAAAGAGCGTTTCTATTGGCTGCATGAATAAATGATGTCATGCGGGCAACTCCAGCTGAATAAAAGAAAAGGTTCAGTTAAAGTTCTTCTCATATGCATCTGTCAAACCCTTATTATATTGATGGCACAGATAAACCCTGTTAAATCTGAAATAGCAGCACATCCGGACTAACGAGGCATCTATATCACTGTTGGAGGATGAAGGGTAGAGGAGTCGCCCAGCTCTGAAACTGCACTCCTGAATTTTGCAGGTGTTTCTTAATTTAAAGTATTGATTCTGCTTTTCAAGTACAGCCCCCATCCCTCCTGTTGTGCCGCTGTTGCTTGGCCCGTTGCCCAAGCAGTGGTGCGTCGTCCTGCACTTTGAGAGATGAGGAAACTTCTCAAAAAGACGCCTGGACGCTAATTAAGCTCCGTTAATGAATTTACAAACACAGTGACGACAGAATGGGCGATGTGGCTCCTTTTTCGTGACAGCGAGGTATACAAACGGTGGAGGTTTTACCCCTCGCGATTTTATGCATTAGAAGCTGTGAGAGGGCCCTGCCCTGCCCTGGCTTACGCTGAGGATGGGGGGGGGCGCTTTCTTCGTCCACGGGTCTGCCGAGTCTTTCTGGGGGAGGGGGGTTTACATCTTCAACAGACCGCGGGGCGCAAGGGCCCCGCCGCGGGGGGCCAGATATGAAATGGCTAATCTGTGGTGGAGAGGGTGTTGACGGGGTACTTGTGGAATCACACATTACTTCTCTCCCTTGCTTTGCCCTTACTGACTCCAGGCCTACAAGCCTTGCATTGGGAGGGGGTAACTGACCCCTCGCTGAGAGAGTCTGTCTGTGCTTGAGCTTCCTGACAAGGGGCAGGCATGGCCCGGGGAAGGGGACCGGCGAAACGAACCCCTTGATCAGCGCTCAGCGTGGGCCTCATCCCGTCTGTTGTGAAGCTCCGCGGGAGTCGGTGTGGACCCGATCCGCACAACAGACCACCCCCGCGCCAGCACTGTGGACGCTAAGTGTCAGGATGGCTTGTGGTGTGTGCAGCAGAGAGCCAGGCTTTCATTATTACCAGGCATTGACGTGCTGCCCTATCCACAGGCCGCTTTTCACAAATGCTGGGACTTTTTAAATCCATTCTTCACAAAGCCTAAAATTCCATTCGGTAAATAGTCAAGAAGGTGTTGTGAGAGACTTACTGTGCAGGGGCTTGGCGCGTATGTCTCATTTCTACGCGTTTCTTTCATATTTCAGCATATGGGTGTTTAGCCTAACGGGGGCTGAACGGTCCCGGAGCGATCAAACAGGTGTACAGACAGTTTTAGTCTTTTATTGCACGTTTTAACAAAACAAGACAAACTAAAGAATCTTAACTCAAAGAGAACCCAGCAAAACCAAGACACTCGTTTGGGTACACTTTTATTTCATTGGCGCTTCGGTCCCACAACAGAAAACAAACGGTCTCCGCTCAGTCTCTCCACCAGTCTCTCTTCTCTTTAAAAAGTGTCTGAATAGAAATTCCTGAGTGTTGTGTCATTAACTAAACCACACTCAGGGGGGTTAATGAGGTCCCATCTGTCGCTATGGCCCACAGTCCGGCAAGCAGTCAGTTTGGGCCTTGCGTTGGGGCGTGACCGAGGGGCGGCTTGTGCAACATTTTTACATTGGTTGATGTTACCCATTTAGCGGACGCTCTCATCCAGGGAAACGCACAGTGAGTGAATGTAATTAAGGGGGCAGCACAAGTACAACAAAGGATTTCAGTGCATCAGACTCCTGGGGGAGCGAAAAGGGGTCTACGGGCCCCAGAACAGGAGCATTCCAAAGCGTTAGCGGGCGATCCAGAGCTAACTGTGATACGGACCTCAAACGCTCCAACAAACACAACGAGAGTGCTGGTGAGGTCCATTAGCAGCGCGATCCTCGCCATGCTTCTAACTAATGCACACTTGATACGATCAAGGCGGCCTATTATGAAGCGCAAATCACATTTAATTTGGCCAAGCGAATGTGCTCTCTCAAGCTGACAAAAACAACACCTTCTGATTGAACAACAATATCATTATAAATTTGCGCATTACAAAAAATTTGGTTGTTTTCAGACACGCAGTCTGCAGATCGTGTTGGCATTTGAATCAGATTTTCGGATGTCAGTTTCCTAAACTGAGATCACCAGGAAAGCAGTCTTGTGTTACTCATTTACATACTTACGACACGCAAAGCTGAGTTCGTTATGATTCATAAAACCAGACAAATCAATCAGACATTTCAGATTGATTGCATTTATCTATGCAAGTACCATTATCATAGACCATATCTTCTGATTATTATATTCATATTACTTATTTATTACACATAGTCCTTAAATAATTGGTTCCATTGCATTCAGCAGTGTATGTAATAGGTGACATAAAAATCAATACTTGCTTTCTTGATTATTTTTATTACTTTCGGTAAGGCAAACATGGACTTTAGAGGAAGTAGATAGCAGAGAGCAGTCGACAAAGGTGACAGTTTGGGGGGGAAAAACCTAAATCCTTACATAAAATGTAATGGATCACTTTATTTGCAATGCTGTTTGTGTAAATTTAAACGTATTTATCCTCAGAACGTATAACATTAATGGCTTTAACATTCATAGACAAGAAGAGATGAGTTCCTGTACTGCGGCTTCCTCTATTTCTTCACTTGCGATCAGTATAAACATCAGCCCACTGAAGGGATTTTAATCCACTGTTTATTCAGTGTTTAACGTTCATTCGTATTTTTGCTGTGTGACAATGGTGTGACAATACCCTGATAAGATTTTTCAAAAATCGGAAGTAAGATACGTACGTGACTCAGAAAATCGGAGGATACCGCGAGAAGTGTCAGCTGGTACATCCACCTGGCCCTGTCATTCCTGACAACCCTCAAACAACAGGAGAACACAGTTCTTTCGACCATCTGCACACCCCTCATCCTCTGATATCTTGATACGTAAAATTGAAATAAGGGCCAAAAAAACATCCCATCATTTACTGAGACAAAAGAGAAGTGAACTTCCCCAGTGTGGCCTGAAGGGGAGGGTTCTCAAGTGCTGCCAAAGAACCCCGTCCATCTTTCTCCTCTGGAATAACAAATATCCCGGGGAGTCGCTTATCTCCGGAGCAAATGAAAAACCCACTGGAATGCCTATCCCTTGAAGTGTTCCATGCATGTAATTGGTGGAAGCTGTAAGCAATAAGGGATAGTAACAAATATGTCTGGTAAGAGAACTGAGGTTCGGTAAGTTGGGGGGGGGGGGTTGAGGGTTGGCAAGCCAGAAACATCTGGTGAACAGGTGTCGTGGCAAAATGCGTTAACTTACCTGGAGAGAATTTGCAGCCACCGCCAAGGGGCCTTTCTTCACCTGGGGTTTCTGGAGGATTTAATATTCATCTAACGTTGTCATTACATAGTTTTGAACATCCTGTGAATTCCCACAGGCCCTACATCATAGGAGTGCTGAAAAAATCGAACTGTTCAAATAGGGCAGCGTGCGAGAAATGCAGAACCTGGAAAATAATCACCCGAGAAGGCGGAACGTATTTCGAACGTCCATACATTTAGTTTAGGCGTGTGCCGCTCACACCCCTAACCCCTGCTGCCTTAAGTCGGGACTGCTTTGTACAAAAAACTGCGTGCTTCTGTCACCGACTCTGCCTATCCCAGAGTGCCTTACTGCAGCTGACCCCCGCTGGATGCAGCCGCTGCCAACACTGCAGTTGGTTCCCTCCTTTTCATCTCGTTCTGCAGAGTGGCAGCGCAAGTCAAGAAAGGAAACCTTTGTGTTTGGCAGTCATCTTTTTACTCTATACGGACTCAATCCGAACTACCTAAATATTCTCAGTGTTATTATCAGAGCAGTTTTCTAATGCTCACCTCCCAACGCAACCTAGCCCCTCTGGCGTCTACAAAGTTCATTAATATTTAACTCCCTTTAATTATTTCTTCTTAGACCGAGATATATGACTTTCAACTCTAAATGTCGCTGTGTGCCGGGGTGTGTCCGGTTCGGGAGCAGCCAGAGACAAGGACACAGATTTTCGCCTTTCATTATCTCAGAACAGAAAAAAACTAAACAAAAAAATTAACACAGCAAAGGAAACTTTTTTACTTTCAGAAATGAACAACAAAGCAACAAACAGACAGACTTCTCAGTCTAAAACCTTCCCTCTAGCTATCTCTGCCAGCATTCTTTTCAAATGCCTATTATCGCAAACACCTGAGTGTGGTGTAATTAGCAAAGTCTGGGAGGGCCTGGGTGGGTTTTCTGGGCTTGTGGGCGTGGCTCCTTGTTGCCTGCCTCAGTCTAATTTTAATATAACCTGAATGACGTCCAATATTACATTAAATATACTCATTTAAAAAAAAATTCAAAATCTATTAATAATTGCTAAGTTGTATAGGACACAAGTGTCAGCTGATTGGAAAGCTGGCAGGGGGAAACGCTAACCATTTAGTTGCCCCTGACAACCCAAGGTAGGCGACAGTTGTTCACAGCTAAATCCAATCAGGGCTCAAGTTCCTGAGTCAAACAGGGCAAAGGCAGAGTAATGTCTTTAAAAGCCAGAGAGAATGAATACTAGGCCATCCAGAAAGTGAGGACAGCTGTCTGGATGGCTCTCGGGAGACGAGACGAGAAGAAACAAAACAAGACGAGATGAGATGAGATGTGATGTGATGTGATGTGATGTGGCCTCACGATGGTAGGAGGACCAACCAGCGGAGGCGTCGGAGTTACACGGTTGTTGGTGGCAAGCGAGAGCAGCAGGAAACCTTTTAAAAGGTGGTACATGAGACCTCAGCCTAAACCCTCCGAGGGGAGGACTAGCTGAACATTTTAGTCAGGGGAAATTACTGTGACGATGCCGTGTTTCGGTTCGCCAGCTGTTTATGGCATTACATTTTGCTACGTAACTTTGTCTTTGGTGCGGCTTGGGTTGGGTGGCTTCAAACATTAAGCCGTCCTGCAGGTTGTTGTAACGAACATATGAATCAGTAACATTTATTTACATCCACTTGGTCAGTGCTGCTGGAAAGCATCATCTAATTGTTTCACGAAATGTTTTGTCATTCGTCTTGTGTCATCTGGTGCTTCAGAAATATAAAGTTGCGTGTCATTACCTGCATGCTCAGGACCGAGTTTGCCTGGAGGGAGCATGTATAAGGAGAACAGGATTGGCCCGAGGATAGAGCCTTGTGGTACACCATAAGAAATATGTTATCTCTGAAACATGCTCCCCCAAAGACTATTGACGACCCTCAGCGGAGGATCTAGGAAGTAACGTTACGTTTTTTTTCTGTCTCTTTTAAATAAATTGCATTTACACACAGTTATTGACATGAGTGATCGCGAGATGCATTTATACTTTGTACGTAAAATATCTCTGAAACCCTCTGAAACTTCGCCAGAGTTATAAATTCTTTTCTTTTTTTTGAGTAGCTGTGACTTTCCAACTCCTTAATATTACCCATAATTTAATGGCTTGTCTGTTCGTCAGTTTTAATTGTGCCCCAGTTGGGGGGATGACTCTCCCTACAGGCTCTTTATTACTTTATTATACTACCACAATAGCTTAACAGAACGGCACATGTCCCAAAAGGAGTTCATTAACAGAGGCAGATGGCAGGAGGGATACCCGTTTAATTCTGAAACTGGCATGGTGCTAAGGATACATTTAGCATTTAGTTGCATCCAATGCTGTTCATCTGCACATCACATGTATACGAATGAGAATGGCCTGTCGAACAAGAGATTTCAATATCTCTGATGGATTTTTGTCTCATGCCTAATGCTTGACAAGTGCATTATCGGAAAACTATATCCTGAAACTTCCTGTTGCAAAATCTGTATTGCACCATTGCAGCAGGCACCTGTGGGAGTAACAAGCCGCTCAGCTAAAACCTTAGATAATTGGCATGAATTTCGATATTCACGGCGTGAATGATCTGTGACGATCATTCATAAATTTATGCTACAGTTGTGCGACACAGCTCGGGGGAGACGCTTTTTTTACGGTCCTGTCGGTTTCTCACAAATGTTAAAAAAAAAGAAATCTCTGTGGGCCCCCTTCAACACCATTATTACTATTCCTGGGAGATGAATGGATATCGGGAAAGAGTTCTTACAGAATATGCAAGTATTGGGAACCACTTAATGATTACGATTTAAGTAAAAACAATGATGAAAACCGGTGCCAAACAGATGACAGCCGTAAGGAAGAAGTGATGTCCTTTCGCCTTTTGCCTGACAACAAGACTGAAAACAGAACCAGACTTGCAGAGCTACAACTAAAATTAGATCAATTATACACAAAGCAAAAGGATCAGGCATCTGCTTTAGGAGTAAATGGCTTGAGGAAGGAGAGCAAAATTCAAGCATTAATTTTTTTAGAGAAGTTAGAAGAACTTAATTTTAAGAATAACTATGAGTTCAACTCAAATGGGGAAATTATGCAAGACCCCAGGGAAATTGTCACTCTCTGTGAAAACTTCTACAAGGAATAAAGCTCTAGCAACTGCTATAGAGGATTTCCTTAACTTACTAAGAGACGTTAGACCCATTAGCAACCGCAATATGTGATATCTTTGAAGCAGATATTAAGGACCTAGCACATCAAATCTCCAGGCACTGATGGGTTTGACATCTGCATTCTATGAGAAGTTTTCAAAATAACTATCTCTGTTTTTATGCAGAGTTTATATAGAAAGTCTTATCAATGTGCATCTTCCAAAGGCGTGTATAAGTACCCGACTTGGAGTCCAGCCTGACTCCAGTCCAAAATCTGACCACCTGAGACGTGACACCTATGACTCGTGACTTATCATGGACCTTAGCATGACGACTCAAGTCTACATAACTACCTACAGCTGGATGCGTCAAAGCAGAAAACGTATCTCTGCTTCTGATCGACTGCTCTTCACTGAGCAACGGGATGCAACCAATCGTTGAACCAATGGGAGTCGTTTCAAAGATACAACTGCGTCACAATCAACGCTAAAGCTGCATCTCGCCGACAAGAGAGTTGCTGTTTGCACAGCATGTGGTGGAAAAATGACTGATGCCACTGCAATCACTTCCAACTCCGTGCGCCATTCTAGGACATATGCAGAAAGGTAACGGCCCTGATAGCCTAGCTTGAAAGCTTGTACGTAATTATGCAGTCTGTGAGAAGTTGTAGATAGCCATTAATCCCATATGAAAGTAGTGTACCACTGCGGGACCATGAGCATTGATTTGTCATCCTTACCATGAAATAGAGGAATCTGAAAGCAAATACAATTATTTACATAAAAAAGATTTTTTTAAACAGATGTGAAAGACTCGCTCTTTGACAAAGTAATGTGTTTTTTAGACTTTTTTGGAATTATATCTGCAACACGTTGGCACTGTTTTTATGAACATGCATTTGTAGTTCTAAAATGCAAACGTATTATTATGCAGCTTGAATGGTTTGGGATAGGGATAGATAAATCTTTCATCTCTCATCAGCATAAAATCTCATCTCAGTTTTTCATGATGATATCAATATCTCTTGTTATGCCACAGCCCTCAGATCTCCACTGGTGATGATTGTGTCTGTTTGACTTGACCGCGAAAGCAGATGCAAAATAAGATGTGCAGAAATTTAAATTGGATTATTAAATTCTATTGGTTACAAATAAGTCAAAAACTAATAAGGCAATTCCTAATGAGGCAAAATAGACAGTTCTGGTGATTGCTAAGCAATACTGTGATACCTGCCTCAGAAAACACTTTCGTAAATCATATCTTATTTTAAACAAAGAACACCAGAAAGGAGAGAAACTTATTGAGCCAGTTATTGAGCTTATTACTTATTGAGTAAGGTACGCAGCTGACCGCAGCATTGGTAGCGATGTGCTGAGGTGCATTAGCTCAATTGGAATTTATTTATTTTTACTGTTGGTTTGGGTTCTTGCTTTTCTTTCTCATTCTTCTTGCAGCCAATGGTCCGCTGTCCGTAGATTGATGTCTTTAGACGGAACCGGCGAACCAAGACGCAAAGGCCCTCTTCATATATTGTTTGGGTCTCCGTCCTGCCCTCTGCAAAGTCTTTTTAGAGGTGGTAGGATCATGGGAAATCGTTTATAAAAGGACTGAAAGTCAACAATACAGAGGATCTTCGGAAGCACACAGGATGCCATCCGAGGCAGCTTTTTGTATATTTCAAAGCTGGACAGAAAACAAAAACCTTCCTTCTCATCAAAGCTTCAGGAAATGTGTTGGCACAGATTTTGAAGAGTTCCCTGATAGCTGGCAGCAGCAGCAGACACTGAAGAGAAGAACGACTTGCGTGGCATTTTTCCGCGGAGTTGTGAGTAAAACCTCGTTAGGTTTCAACATAAGAGTACTGTATATTCAGAAATTATTTAATTATAAAGACGACGCAAAGTAAAAATCAAACTAGAAATAAACAAACAAAAATAACTTAACGTGTTGTTTAAGTAAAAACTACGCAAAACAAAACCTACAGAAAAACTACAGAAAAAACTAAACCGTCATGACGAACACACAGCATGAGAAACCCACACCTACCATTTCTGCCAATTCACATTGCTAACTAAAACGGCGTCTGAAATCGCTCATTCGTTCACTCATTCACTATTCCCTATATAGTCCACTAAATTTCAGCAGTGAGTGAACGAAATGAGTGAGCAATTTCAGACGCTGACGTAAATTCCCTGCGTCAGAGAGCACTTGGGAGCTGTCGCAGAACTTTGTCATGAACATTTCACCTGTGTGGTTTCATGAATTTTATCTATAAAAATATAATTTTATAATATGAAATTTAAATGATTTACTGTGCATACCCCAGGCATTCTCTGTTTTATTTTTGCATTAATAAAAAAAAAAATCATAATAAATAAATAATAAATTATATATATATATATATATATATATAAATTTAATTGTAGAAGTGCACGAGCACACATGTTCGCAGGGTTCTACTTGCCAGTGTCCTCGACCCAAGTCCGGAGGCAAACTTGATGCAAGTAAAAAAAATAATCACGTCTCCGCGATGAATTATGGGAAATAGGGGTCGAACGAGTGTACATCGTATGTACACTCGAAATCAGATTGCATTGTGGGTAAGAATGAGTGAACAAAATAAGGGAACGAGATGTAGGGAATGAATTCGGACACCACTACAAAATGGCCGACACCCTAAATAGTGCACTATTTAGTGGATAGGGAGCGATTTCAGCCACAGCCTAAGACCCTCACTGGACTTCCTTATCAAGGCCTCTCAATTACGGAAGCCCGGGAGGGACATCTAACCACCCCCGGTCTGCGATGGGGGAGAGAAAATAGGAAAAACTAAATAAACACGCCAATGTTCATTCACCCCAGTGCTTTTGTTCACCCCAGCACCCCTATGAAAATTGTTCCACTCAATTGGAACAATGAAATGACCAGCGTAAATATTTGATTTTGAGACTATTAATGTTTAATTAATAAACATCAAGCAAAGTTTTCTCCTTTTGGTCGAGAATCTGTATCGCAGGCATTAGAGAGGAGCTTTCGCCACATCCCATTACAAACGGAAAAAAGACGGTATATTAAAAGTGCAGTGAAGATGCCCCGCAGTTAGTATCAAAACCAGCAGCAAAATGTGTGAAATGAAGTCAAACTAAATCAATTTTTTTTTCTTTTTTTCAATCTGATTATGCAACTCCATTAGCTGAAGTGCCTCGTATCCTTAAAGATCGGGGGCCAGACCCAGAAGGCTACTGCGCAGCCTTGGACAACACTGGGAAACATCCTTTTAAGAGGAATCGCCTGGACACGTCGCACTAAAGGGATAAGGAGAATCGCCTGGACACGTCGCACTAATGGGACCTGGCAATCAACTGACCTCGCACAACTTCACAGGTGCATCTTGTTGAAAGACTCATCATTCTTCCAAATACACTCCTTGGCGTATTTACATATTCATGCAGATTAGCCTAATGTTTATTTAGTTTATTTTTCTTAGCTTAGCAGCGTGAAGTAACTGAATTTATATTTTTTACACTCTGAACTCTCTCTACAATTACAGCTAATTTGACCAAAGTCAAGATTCAGACCCAGGCTTCCCATATTCAGTTATGCAGAGCCACCTGTGTGGAAGGTGCCAGGGGGATAGGGGTGGAAATGGTTTGTTTAAACCTTTTCATTCGAGAACCTGACTGGGTGTTTTGGCTCTTGTCTGTACAATAGTCTTGTATTGTTTAATACCTTTTCCAGACCATGTCAAGTTGCCTTTATCCGCACTTCCAACAAAACTGTGTTCTAGAGATCTTAAATGCTATCTCCTCTGACCCTCAGGTGCTTCTGCAAAGCCGTTGTGTTTCTCCTGAGGTTTCTTCTCTGTGTACGCTTGAGTTTCGGTTTATAATGATATTTTTTGACAATAGTGAGACTTAACCTCTCACCATTGTTTTTCAGGCTGCCGTTCGCTCACTTTCTCCGATTCCTGCTTCTGGATTCTCTTTTGATTTCTAGCCCAGGCGCTCTCTGAGCCAACGAAATCTATCAAACAACCTGCCTGCCTGCATGATCCACTCACCTCTTCCAGGTCATGTCAGGTTGCCTTTATCCACACTTCATAAAACGATTTCACCATTCTTCTTTTTGAAGACCTGGGATCAAGATACGACTGAACGTTACCAGAATCTTCAATGCGGATCTTCCGACCCCCCACGAAAGGACGCCTCGTCTGCGTCCTTCCCCGGTGAGCCCTAAAACCAGTTTATGTCTTTTCTCAGCTTTCCCAAGCGTGCCCTTCCTTTTAGCCCCGTTACACCGGACCAGAGGAGGCTGCAGTCCTGTACCGTATCAGTCTCCTCCACCTGATTATTGACCCAGTCCAGACTCCGCTTAATCTCTCTGCGGCCTACAGCGCTTTATCGATCGTTCAGGTTCCCTTTTAACTTTGGATATTTTTGAATCCTGCTTGGCGGACTTTGGCGGGGAATGGCGTGAGCCGCTCTCGATCCGTCCCATTACTGTCTGATTTTCTTTCCCACCACGTGATACCGTATGTGCCTCCAGCGCTGCCGAACTCCCACCACGCCTTGACCGCTTCGAATTAAGAGATGCAACGATGCAAGCCGATTTAATTACTTCCAACAATCAATGCTATCTGACTCCACATTCTGAGTTGATTTTTCATCTCATTCCGTTTAGGTGAGATGCTCCGTCAGCTTCAGGGAACGGGACACCAACTGCTCCCCAACGGGACACCAACTGCTCCGTCAGCTTCAGGGAACGGGACACCAACTGCTCCGTCAGCTTCAGGGAACGGGACACCAACTGCTCCCCAACGGGACACCAACTGCTCCGTCAGCTTCAGGGAACGGGACACCAACTGCTCCGTCAGCTTCAGGGAACGGGACACCAACTGCTTCGTCAGCTTCAAGGAACGGGACACCAACTGCTCCGTCAGCTTCAGGGAACGGGGCACCAATTGCTTTTTGGTGCAACTATAGTCCTCTCCGAGAGCTTCTATTAATGATGAAAGGGAGTTCAACACACATATTATCCCGCACTGGGATGTGTCGGTTCCTTGTTTTAGGGTGGCACGGTTCCTCTTTTGAAAGAGTGATATGCACAGCAATCTTTATTGGGTCTATTCATGGCCGAGACTGACATATAATTCATAGATAAGGGCTTTTTCAAGTGTCGCTCTGAAACGACTGGCTCAGTGAGCAATCTTGGGTTCACAATTTCCCTTGTGAGTGCGTTAAGGTTCTTTAGCCTTCACACTGATCGAGTAATAAGAATAAGTAAGCCGCCCGGCTCTCTTTCAGCGAAAGAACGTCAAGCCGAGGTTGAAGTGCTCACAGAGTAAGTGGGTCTTGGCTTGGTCTAATGAATGACAGGAAGTACCATGGAGATTGTGTTGTGAGCGGCAGTCCTGGTGGTCTTTACGGCGGTTTTTGTGGCTTGTGACAGAACTGCATTCCCTGTGCCATCGTGCTGATCGTGATCACTTCCTGAACGTGAACGTGAACGTGATCACTTCCTGAACGTGAACGTGAACGTGAACGTGAACGTGATC
>JAOVYW010003387.1:0-14108 GCA_025775045.1 Hiodon tergisus | reverse complement strand
TATAGAGAGAGAGAGAGGGCACTTTCAAGTTTTAAAGTTTACATAATCACAGGACCACATAATCAACGCTCCATAACACGATCATCGAACGTGAAAGAGTGCGCCCGTGGAAAACATCTCTACGCCCCATTTGACGTTTTTGTCCGTTACTCTCTCCTTTGACGCCCGCTGTCATGTCATACGTGCACAGCTCTCCGATATCTCCATTCAGGGTGTTGCTCAGTTCTAGCCCGGGGTGGGATTTGGGCGTCTATGAATGCTCAGGAAAAATAAACTGGACCTGGTACAAGGACTGAAAAGAATGAGAATATAAACATGGAAAGACTACATTTATGGGGGAGATTTATTATGTGCATTTGATACAGGAAACTGACATTTGGGTCCAAGGTCAAGCTAGCTACTAAAGAAGCCCTTATTGTTTGGGGACTGTATGCCAACTAACGGATAATCCCTTTAGAGGGCGTATTTTTCTACTCGTAAACTCGTCATGGCCAAATATATATTTTAGATGACTTATGATTGTTTAGTATACCGTTATGCATTTAATGTGAATAAAGAAATAATTTGTAGTTCTCCAACAAGACACCCATGTGAGACGGGCAAGAATGATGGGAGTTCTTTTGATCCAATCTCAAATATTTTGGTTCCGTCGTTAAAGACACACTTGTTACACTGTGTTATCCGGTTGTTATTATTAAATTCGGGTTACATAATTCTCCACGTTGACAACGAGAACCACTAAACCGGTTGGAAATAAAAACCCTGGATTTTGAAATGTATACTCAACACTGGCAGAGAAGCTTATTTGTGACTCAGAGCTGAGAATGGCCATCAGACAAATAAATAAATAAATATAAAACAGTGGACGTTACTTAGCAACTAGCTTGTCTGTGTTTTTTTAATCAGTTAGAGCCTGAGTAGACGGAAAACACAAGCTTTAACGTGCTGGTGCTTCACTACCAGAACTTTCTTTGAGTGTTCCCGCAAAAATATAACATTTTTGTGCTAACAGGATTTTAGATCAGCTCACAGCAAAACGACAATTGTCTTTCTCTGGGCCTCACTTCACATGAATCGACTCCAATGTGTATGTAATAATAGTGCAGTTAACTTGGCGGCTGCTGTGTAACCGAAAGTGACTGAATACTGCCGCCACCAACACCAGGCATTTGTTGGGTGTCATGTGGCGTTGAAAGCCAGAAATAGATGCTGGAGTCTTGCAAGCTATGAATTTTTTGAAGGGGGGTGGGGGTAAGGATGGTACACAGATTCTGTACACAGCTTCTGAGGTGAGTTTTACTATGTTTGTGGTATTTGTAAGGTAAACGTGCTTCTCGTTGCCAACATGGTCTGGAGTCTTTGGCCTTCACTGGTTATGAACTGGTAAGAGTTGCAAGGGCCTCTCTAAAAAGGGAAATAGGTCAGTTGCTCAGTTTGATTTCAGACGGGGATGTGTCTCGGCTGACATCTTCGACAGACAGGGCCGTGTCATCAACCTTGGTTGTCTTGGCCGAAACACTTCCTGGGAGACTTCCACTTTTTATTAAGTTTATTTTTATATACATGTG
The DNA here is from genome assembly GCA_025775045.1 of Hiodon tergisus. Lineage (NCBI taxonomy): Eukaryota > Metazoa > Chordata > Actinopteri > Hiodontiformes > Hiodontidae > Hiodon > Hiodon tergisus. Next base: position 12,540 of record JAOVYW010003387.1, on the reverse strand, counting down.
AACCAACACTCTCAGTCAACATCGCCAGCGTGGTCTCCACTTTGACGTTCAGGCGACCCGCGTTGCTGGTGTGTCATTTAAAACACAGCCCTGACCAAAACCCACTCCGTTGAAAGGAAGTGCATTTGTATGGAGGGCGTATCCCCTTTTCTCTTGTTGACAGGGGTCGCTGTTGACAAATTAAACGCTGCTGTGGGGTGAGCCTGGTATAAATGACAGATTACCGGGAGCATGTGCGCGTCTATCAGTGGAGCAGGGGACAGGAAAATGCGTCTGAACACCGGCCGGAAGATTCTGGAAAAAAAAAAACTGGAGGCAGCGGAACGCAGCAGTCTGATAGACAGTGGAGAGATCTGGGTCGTCACATGCGAGTACCCGAGCATGTATGGAAAATGGACCCCTGTGAATGAGCAAGCAAGTGGCATTGTATTTAAGGCATGGGATATGAGACCAGTCAGCTGCAGGTCCAGATCGTGACCGCCCCAGGAAACAGCCGTAAAAACCGGGCGACGTGTGAAACTGTGAGTCGCCTATGACTGTAAACCATTTCCACAGCTTTAGTGAGGATCTAAGCGGGTTTGGTCCTGCCAGGATCAGTAAATGCTGCTGTTGACTCTGCCTGTATTACTGTGCTTCAGTGGGGCGGGGGGGGACCCCTGAATCGCTGTCGGACCCCCATGACTGATTGCTCAAAGGACAGCCTGTCAACAGGGGGCGCCAGGAGCCGGAGCTATGTGGAGCTTGCACAGCTGCCACCTTCGCTCATCGCAGTTTCTGGGGTTTGGCCGCACACCTGACTCCCGCGCTGCCCCCCCCCTCCCCACCCACCACACACATCCTATCTCCCTTCGGGGACAGCTGACTATTTACGTTCTGCCGTTCGGCCTCATTCAGCAGCAAAGCCAAAACTCCCTGAGTAAGTGTCTCTTCGACATGGTCCCCTTTTTTAAAAATATTTGTCCGTCCGTTGGGGTTTTATTAGGTGTGGCTAAACACCCATGAAGTGTGACTTAAACTGACTCAATTTCAACAGTGGAGCGAAAAGACTGGAGTTTGAGGCCGCTGCCTGGGGATAGTTTTGGTACTTTGGTTTCAGCAACACCAACACAAAGGAGAGAATTCCACACAAAAGAAAGAAAGAAAGAAAAGGATAGGAAATTAAATGGGAAGCAAAGACCGAAACTCCATCCAGGAACTCACTGAGGTTGTCCTGACTGGCGAACGCAAAGTCAATCGAAGTGATTCGCCCGATGGCCCTTTCGGCTTTGAAATCCAACCCTGCGCAAGCCTAGGCTTCTCGACGCGCCAAAGGTTTAACATCCCCATTTGACTACCACCCAGCTTGTGTGGTAGCCCGGCGCGCCCTGGGGATTGCTCCCCACAGCGCCAAACACGCAGCTCTGACATTACACGGCTATCACAATTGCTTCTGGTGGGATCCTCCTAATTCCCCCTTGGTGGGGGGTGTGTGATGTTAGCTGCTCCACACTCACAGACAGCCGTTTTCCCTGTCTCACAAATGTACACCTCCCTGCCTGGCCCCATGTGAGATGCCAAAGCATAAGTGAGTCAGTCCATTCACTTGTTCTTTATTATTTCACCCACGCCCTTGTACAGTGCGGGATGATCTTATACCTTACCCATTTATACGGTTGGATATTTGCTGAAACAATTCAAGTTAATCACTAGATCGCCTGATACTCTTCTCCCTCTGACCAGCAGAAGCAATTCAAGTTATCCACTAGATCACCTGACATTCTCCTCCCTCTGACCAGCTGAAGCAATTAAAGTTAACCACTAGATCACCTGATTTTCTCCTCCCTCTGACCAGCTGAAGCAATTCAAGTTAACCACTAGATCACCTGATATTCTCCTTCCTCTGACCAGGTCATGTACACTGAGAGAGTGATATTTTTTTTAGGTGCTCAAATTTTCAGATTGCAATAGCTCCTACTGCTCCCAGTAGTACATAGCAGCAGAGAAAGTTCATCCCTCTCTGAAATAAATTGCTGCTGCATTTGATTTTTTGAAGTCCCTTCAAGAGCTAAAAGTTTGTACCTTTAAACTAATTCTGCTCTGGGGTGGGGGGTTCTTCTTGGAAATGGCTTTCTGACTCATTTACTACTAGGGAACGCTGTCCAGGTTCTCCAACATACCCAAAATATTGTAAAAATTAAGAATAGAAAATGTTTAAAATAAACACGGACGTTGCTAATGTGGGCCCGCAATCAACCCTCCGTCGCTCCCTAAATACAGCCAAGCCAGCCAGATAGATGCTGACGTGCAACGCAAGGGAATGGGAGAGTTTATTTACAACCTCTTCTGACACGCAAAGCTATAGTCCGTGTGTGAGCTGAGTTCCTGGCATTGAAGTTCTTCCCTCTTCGTCAGCAACAAGTGTGTGCTTGCTGCTATTATCCATCAGCTTTTCTAAGACTGGGTACAGTTTCTCTGCCTTGGGTAGTGTGTGTGTGTGTGAGTCGCGAAACAAATGACAAAAGTAATTGCTCACAATGGGATTGTCTTCAAGCTAGCATTTCCTCAGAAATTTAATAAACACTTAAGAACTTTCCTGTGCGTTCGGTTACCTACATTATTTTTTTGTTGTAAACAGTTTCATGTATTTTGTGGAACTTCTGTCAACTATTCTGGAAGTTCCCCGGATTTCTTTCAGCTGTTGGGGTCGACTGTTGGGGTTTGCCATGAATTCCTTACATACCGATCATGATTTTCCTTGGCATTCCTGAGTGGTACCATGTTCCATATTCCATGTCAGAATCAACCCCTCGAGAATGTTAGAATTTTCTACAGCCCACGCCTGCACAGGTCTTATTTAGATTTAAGTGGGTGATCATGATTCATGACCCCTTTCCCAATTTGATCTACTGGGAACCCAGTTCCCCCGGCAGGGCAAGACCACTGCCAGGGGAACCCGTTGCTGTTACCATTCCGAACGGAAAATAAGTTTCTCACCGATGGATATTTTTTGAGTGTCGGTGAACGCCACACACGCAAGCAACGCTCAACTTTAGTCTCCTCAACTCTCCTTTGTTTCTTGCTTGAGCTCAAACCCATCCCTGTGTCCACCAGACCTGCTGGAGCAGATGATCACATGGTGGTCAGATGTGCCATTCGTCGGGGCAACGCTCCAATGAGCCGATGCATTGGCTCCCTTCCATCTCAACTTCCTGTTCCTCCCTACGTCCGCCATGATGACTACACCCAGAACAAAAAGCCCCACATAGTGCACCAGGTACGATGCTTTCTTCAATAGGAGACTCCCTGGATCTGGTCCACGATGGAACACGCAGTGCCACAAACTACAGCCCCAAACAATCTTTCACAAAACAAAATGTCATGCATACACTAAATCTTGGATCCGTTTGTCTTGTAAATTTTGCTGTCCAAACTGGCTTGTTTTCGACAAACTCTCCCTCTGTGTTTTAGTGTATAGTGTAATTTGCTGTTTAGGTTTAACCGGGTGAACATGTCACTTCCATAATGATTTAAAGCCTGTGGTGATTAGCGTGGTGGTTTGCTAATCAGTGGGTGGCATGTTATAATCCTATGAATGGCACAGCTGCTGTACCCTAAGATAGTGAGATGTTGTGCTATACCTTAATTCCTTCAGTTGTCTCACGTCATCGTAGATGGTTTAGCTCTAGACTTATCAGCTAAATAAAGTCAATGAAAACAAGGTTCTAGCATTCCAAGCAATATCTCTTTTCTTTCTGAGGTTAAAACCCAGCTCTGTTTTGATTCTGATGGGTGACAAGCACCACCACAGCAGTCGTGAAGTTTATTTTAAGGCACTGGCCAGGGGCCCTGCCCTGTGCAAGCCTCATTCCTGCAGGAAGCATTATGTTGGAAGAATCTAGCTGCTAAAAGTTTGTTTGCGGAACGGGCGATTTGATTGTGTCAGGTTAAAACAAAGAGAGGGGTCTTCCTGCTCTCAGAGGGTGCCACTCTACTTCCTCACTACTGCAATGCCGTACCTACTCTTTCCTCTCATGTGATGGTCTGACCATGAGGTATGGTTGCCGATTTTGTATTAGATGCAAGCTGCTAGATGTAAAAGGGTGGAGGGAGAAAAATCCACGAAAGGAGCAAGATCTATACACGTGATGGGCGGGCGGAGGGCCAGCTGTCCATGCACGATTGATGGGTGGAGGTGCGCTTACCTCCAGGGAGGCTGATAGGGCCACAGCCCTTTCCGTTAACGTCCTCCTCCGTGATGTATATAGTCTTCTTGCAGAGTCGCCAGAGCCCGAAGTGAGCTGCCTCGCAGGTAGTGTTGAATTTCTCCACCGGCGGGCTCAGGACTGCCCAGTGGTCCGTCACCACGGCGACAAACATTGACGTGATGCCCACCAGGATGATGAAGAAGGTGATCTTCACCTTTGTCCTCTTGTCTTCCAGCATGTTTCCTTGCCTGTTTGTTTTATAAAGTTTTTTTTTTTTTTAAAAAGGGATCCCTTTGTGACGCTCAACTTCCCGGGATGTAAAGTTTACTACCGAAGACAACCACAGCTCACCCGGAGCGTCTTCACTCTGACCTGTCTCTCCACAAAACTGTGCCTCTGGTTTCAGAAAAGGGGGCCAGATAACAGTGCCCTACTTTCTCTCTCTCTCTCTCTCTTTCTCTCTCTCTCTCTCTCTCTCTCTCTTTCTCTCTCCCCCTGTACTGCGTTCAGTAAGAAGGGCTGTGGCTGGGACTACAGCTGTTGAGGTATATCAGGAAACTTGATGACCACATGGACTTGGTGGCTGGCTGGCTGGGTGGGGTGGTAGTGGTGTTGGGGGGTGGGTGGGGAGAACCTGCTTCTATTAATGTGCACTGTGAGTCAAGACATAAGGCTGTCTGTTTATCAGGTTACATCCGTGTGGGTTGGTGGGTGTTCCTGTAAGGGTAGGGTTTTGGGAGAACTTGAAGCATTTTTATACACCCGTCCTTAACATAGAAGAGAATCCCATGTGATTGATCTTCTGTTATTGACTTAAGGGCCTCATCAAAAAAAGTTTGTTATGAATTCAGTTTTCTGTCACTCAGTCTCACGAAGCTTCTCCAGTAGCAACGTCGATGTTTAAATAAACCAGTGTCCTTGCGAAATGCAACGGACAAAGTCCTTTTCCAACTTACCTGCAAGTGTCTCTCTCCCTTCGTCAGGTGGGGAGAAGGACAGTTCTGTTACAACGTACCTTCTCTTCAAGACAACGACTATCAAGCCTGTCTTGTCCGAGCAAGTTGAAGTTTGTTCAGATCATGTGCCGCACTTCTCAGCAGCATAAATACTTTCTGCTCCTCTTTTTATGCCTCTGTGGATTAACGTCACTCCGCTTTCAAAGTGGCTGGGCGCTAGCTTTTAAAATGTAACTGTAAACTATTTATAACACGAAATAAACAGCAGCTGCTCTCCTCCGGACAAACAGGCCAATGCCGGCTATTCCTCTTGGTATTGAGGGAGTCTGTATATGTTACCGTTTATTGGCGTCTTGCTCAAATACGATACCTGCCAGCAATAGTGTTCGGATTTCAATTCACATATAAAGGATACTTCTAAATGAAAGGAAAATATTTTTACTTTTAATTATTTGGGAAAGTTCAAAACTCGAGCTGCGCGCTACGAAAATATTTGTTTTTTTGTTTACACAAGTCAGATAGAAATGGTCAGTTGTGCCCGATATTTTTTCTAAGACTTTGGTGGATTGAGGGTAAATGACGCTTCGTACGATTAATGAAGAGCGCTGGGACCGCCGGGCGACGAGTGGATCAGTCATGTTCCACGCGGCAATCACGTGAAACGACAGAGATCTTGGATGCACACGGAGTGTGAATGGGAAATGAAACGCGGGCGAAGGCAGTCGCCCGTTGCAGCTTGGCTGCGGGTGCCTAACTTTACGTTGGCAAGCTGGGAGACCGGGATACCAACGAGCCGCTGCTGAGAGTTTCGAACCGGACCGAGGAAAGCCGGGAGTGTGTGGCCACAGACGCCCGAAAAAAGCCTGCTGCTCTGGGTGCATTCCTCCTTTCCCCACGTCACCCTCACATCCCTGTGCTTTTTATAAACCGCCGGCAGTGGCCCATTTTAACGCTACCCTGACCCAGTTAATCCTGTGGTCGTTTTTCTCACTGGCTTTCTCACACTTTTAACAAACATGGGCAAGGTGCGACTCCGGGACGCTTGATTGCAAAAAGTATATTTAACACTGCCGTTCCTTCTGCATGGGGAGGTGGTGGTGGTTCTGACCCGACATATAGCCATTGTGGGATTTCAGTCTCTGGAACCTTCTTAAAGTTTTACTTGTGGGGTAAACAAGAAATAATCGGGTGAAAACACATCATTATGGCCATTAAACAATTTGTTAAACAATTTAGCCTGCAGAACCTTGTATTCGGAAGTAGGTTGCATGGCAAGGAACAATAAACATATGTGACAGGAGGACAACATCAATAAAATAATGAAATCCCCAACTTCATACTAACGGGGTTCAAAGCTTCAGTGCACTTAAAGCTTAGAGGCGCTTAGGCTTGAACTGGTTTGAGAAACCATGGGTGGAAATCAGAGCGTCGTATGACAGACTTGGGGGGGATAGCAGAAGGGGCCTGCGCTCAGGACCTCAGGGGTTTTTAGGCGTTTGGGAAGGATCCACTTTGGTCATTTAGGGGGAGAAGCTAGAGATATAGGAGACACTCCAGCTAAAGTCAGTACTACTGATATCTAGCCAGCAGTGATCCAGACTCAGCTGATACCAAGAACTGAAGAGAGGAAGGGTGCTCTTTCCCGAATAAATACATTTCTGACAGAGGGTCGGGACAGGTTCTATGGAAGGAAGCTGCCAATGTCAAAATAAAATATTAATATTAATATAAGTCCCTGGTGAATTTGCAGTTTGTACAGTGTTTGGCTTTGGCTAAGTTTTATTTACATCTTTTCAAAATATGTTATTTGTTGAAATGTAACCTTGGTTTGTCTTAGAGAGCATGACAAATCTTACAGCTGTCTGCAATCTAAGCGTTTTATAACTACTGGGTACATAATTCATGCTTAACGATATTGCAGAAGTCTGCACACCACAGCTGATTATGATATAGGCCGGCGCCATCCCGGCCAAATTCTGATTCTGTGCAAAGCGGCATTGTAGCTTTGAGTCGAATGTCCGGCATAATGTGTTTGGACATACAGGCAAATACCTCCCGGATTTTATTGCATTTTTAACCGAACGAATCACCCATCGAGGAGAGCAGATGATGAAAGTGCAGTAACAGGAGTGTGGCGAGAGCGGAGATTGGGCGCGTCTACCAGCACCTGCTGGGGATTGATTACGACCTGTGTCATATGTTGTTTCTCAGTAGGTCCCCGGTGTTTTGGGTTGGAGGACGTGCGAGAGGGAGAGAAAAGTGGGTGAGCAAACGTGGCTACTGCTTTTTTGAGAGAGATATTTATTTATGTCCAATTTCTTTTTCTGAACTGGTGTTATTTCAGTTGATTATTTTTGAGGGGGACGCTTGAGGAGTTTTATTTATTTGATTTGAATTTTTCTTATCTCCAAATAAACGCTGCGCTTTCTGTCATCACGACTCCCGAGTCCCCCGAGCCAGGTACTGATTATAATAAAAAATCAGCAACAGGAGGTGTTGATTACGGAGCATAATTACTTAATATATGCTTTTGTGTTTATGCATGTAAAGAGCAAATCAATTCCAAGTGTGAACTGAAGGAGGGACCAGTGTTACCCTCTATTTGTTGCTTTTACCAGCGGTTTTAAAAAAAAAAGTTCAAATTTCAAATTTTATTCCTTACAGTGCATTTTTATAGTGTTTTCGTCACAATGCACTTAACAGGTTGCAGAGGGAATCCAAAAACCAGAAAACCCAGTGCCAATGAAGTAAATTCCCTTACCCCAGAGGCAGTCTATAGATCTCCTGGAAAATGACTTAATAGTAGACACATACAGATTAAAGCAAATGGTGAGTTTCTGTGTGGGAATTTTGTTTCTGCGGCCAGGAATGATACCCCTCTTCGGATTTGCCACATCTTATCTCTCTCACACCGGGGGGATGGCATTCAAGAAAAGAAGAATGCAGTTAGAAGCTGACAAGCCAATTATGTATTCTCAGCAGGAACAAACTATGACAGCAGACAAAACGTGGTGAGATGCAAAGGAAGGTAAAATTGCCATGAAGGTGGTTGTAGTCTTTTCCGCCTTCTTGGAGCACAGCCAGACCAACGAGGGTGGGCCTAAGAGCATGCTTGTAGATTATTAGACTGTCTTTCCACGCAAGATTTTAAAAAACAAACAATTTGGTTGAATTTTGTCGCAATTTGGATGAGCACCATTTACGTTGCATTTTTCGGCAGGTTTGTTTTAGCGCTCGAGTTTGGTCAGTGCACCATGGAGCACTGTTAAGCTTTGTTACTTTCTTACTCAGAAGAACTGCCGTATTCAACGTTCAACAAAGTGCGGTATTATAGCCGTCTAACAGCCGTCAATTCACAATAAGCTACTGAGCTCTTCTACACTGTTGAGCTTTTCGGGAGTTCTTCTGTAAGATCCGTCACAGTCAAAGACTCATGTAGTATCTGGGCTCTGGTTTAGAGACGTTCGTTATTTTAGTCTCAATCGTTAAATTGTCAGACAATCCCGGCTTATGTGGGAATATCGTTAGGTCGTGTCTGCCTAAGGTTACTAGGTCTCGTTGCATGTGACCACGATAATGCGTAGGCTGAAGTACATGTTGAACATGTCACGGGCTGTAGCTGAATTCCTGTTACAGGTAGCGAAATGAAGAAGTCTTCTTAGTCAGCGTTGAAAAAAGCAAGGTTGGATCATTTATAATCCTCGAGTATAAAACAACAAACCCCGTGGCCCTCGAGGACCGGAAATTGAGCCCCTATTGTGCCCATCCCTAATCTCGATAACAGCTGGCGACTTAACATTAATTACAGGGCCCTAATTATAGGGTCCATTAATTATTTCATTGTGGCTTTAGTCCCTAATGTGCCTGCAGGTTTTCCATTGACAGCAGCTGTGTAAAATGCACTTCCTTTTTCGGGGCCTGTTCCCGAATTCGCAGTAAAAGGCTAGATCATTTTCCACCATTAGAAGTTCCCCCGTACCCTGTGTCTTTTCCAGCCAAGTCTCACACTTCTGCATCAACGTCTAGCACTGGTCGTCTAGCAACTTCTAGCATTGGTCGTCTAGCAACGTCTAGCAGGAATCTTTTTGCCGCCTCGTCGTTGTTTTGCCACAACACTTTGATGATCTATACGATTGGCTTCTGCAGGCCGGTATGACCGGTCATTCCCCTGTCATTCCCATGCTCCTCTCGAGATGAAACCCAGAACGCTTGATGATGAGACTCTCACCGGTTGCTAAACGGAGGGGGGTAGATCATCACAAGGCCGTTTCAGTATCCCCGGCATCCGCCACAGGTCTTTTTCCAGGTGTTTCCTAACGTGACCGTTAAAAGAGGAAAAGAGGTGCGCCGTCTGACCCGTCTCCCCGTCTTGACCTCCTGAGCAGTAGAGCATGTTTACGGGCGATGTACACGATGCTTGTTAGCGCTGGGCTGCATTGGGTTTTAGGCAAGACCGATATACGCACACCACAAGTGCTGATTAAGTTGTGGAGTAGTGGCAAAGTAAGCATGTCAAATATTTGCTTAACCATTTGGCCTTATGCATCCAAAGGCTATCCCCACCCTTCCCAGAACCCTCTGTGAGGCTCCAGTGCTGCTGTGTGGGGTCTGGCTCTGTGCTTCGGTAGCTCCTCGGGAGGTGTCACAAAAGGGTGACATTGATGTTATGGGTCTGGTTTGCTAGGTTTCTTCATCCATCCGTTTACTCTGGACCCGACAGACGAAAGACAAGTGTTAGATCTGGGAAAATGCACCCAACCTGGGCTCGCATGACCGTGCCACGCCCTGGGCTCAGCCCCCCCTTCGCATGACCGTGCCACGCCCTGGGCTCAGCCCCTCCTTCGCATGAACGTGCTGCGCCCAGGGTACCGCCCCTCCCTCGCATAACAGATGCCACGCCCTGGGCTCAGCTTCTCCCTCACATGGCCGTGCCACGCCCTGGGCTCAGCTTCTCCCTCACATGGCCGTGCCACGCCCTGGGCTCTGCATCTCCCTCGCAGTTTTGTATGCCTTTCCCTGTCCCACCTGTTTCCCTCAGCCCCCCTTCCCTACCCCCCTGATTCAGCTGCTTCCAAGAGCCTGACCCCGACATGGGCACTCCTATATGACCTGGAGTTGCCTTCTGTCTCTCTCCCCGCAGAACGAAAACCAGCTGCTGCGTTTTTCTGCCTTTGTAACTCTGAATGCTTTGTGGGCTGCTGTTTAGTATCATGCTTCTAATGAGAGTGGCGTCATTGGAAAAGAAACCCTTCAACATGTTCAGACTGGCAGAGATGGGAAAAATGCTTAACACTTAAATTATAACTACAAAGTATTAGCATTGGAAAATTAATCAAAATCAAATACTGTATTTTTCTTATTTATCCCCAGAAATGTCAGGCTTTAACACACTAATATTTGTATTTAGTACCTCAGCTGACACACTAAGGCAACCTTCTACCTTCTACAGAATCAATGTTTGCTATCCCAAAAATAAAATATTCCGGGAACCTCAAACTGGAGAAATTTTTGTTAAAAGTTAATAAGTGGATGGTACTGTGCAAAAGTCTTAGGCACATGTAAAAAAATTCTGTAAATTGAAGTTGCTATCAAAAATGATTAAATGAAAAGTTTTTAAATATATTGCAGCGTTTTTCGGAGTGTTACTTTTCTGCGCGGATTCAAGCACGAGACCGACACTGTTTAACAGGAGTCAATGCTCTTTATTTGGCACCTGCAATTACGACCGCCTTGACGAAGGCAAAACTGGCAGTGCAAAGACCTAGCAAACATACAACACAGAGAGCCCTCACCAGCACACATAAACCCATCCATGGTGAGGGTTCTTAACTTTAACATAACTAACTCAGGTTATGGCGGAAATAACAACAACGTGAACGAACCACACATTTAGTGATGCGAAACATCGAACACGTTATTTACAGGTTTTAAAGTCTTTGGGAGCTAGGCTTCCCGGCAGCCCCCGCGGGGATGGCTATAACCCATTGGTAGGCTATTAAAAAACAAACAAACATGAAAAGAACCAAAAACTAAATTAAATATTTGGTGTGACCGTCCTTTGCCTTAAATCCTGCTTCAATTCTCTTAGGTAAACTGTTGTGCAGTTTTATAAGACAATCGGCATGGTAGGTCTTGGAGAGAATCTTGGAGAACTTTCCACAGTTCTTTTACAGACTTTGCTTCACTTTCTTCTGTCTGTCCAGGTAATCCCAGACAGCCTCAATGATGTTGAGATCAGGGCTCTATGGAGGTAAAACCATCTGTTGCAGAACTCCCTGGTCTTCTTTTGGAAAAATCGTTTTTGGAAATGTAGAATCAGTTTTTTTGTACTTAAACACTAGTGCAGAAGACAAAACATAAATATCAAAGACTAAATTTATGTTTTAAAAAATATAGGATGCCTAAGACTTTTGCACAGTACAGTGTCTGGATTGCCAAACACAAACACACTTTTGAAATCGAACTTTGTGAGCTCCATACATAAACATTATGTGGCACAGATAAGTATCTAATGAATTGGTCCTGTGTGGGATATAATTTTTCTATTGACAGTGTGACAGTAGAAATGAGGTGTGGTCTTCTATCATTTAAAAAATAACATAACTTATGGCCAATATTAAACGTCATCAATTCACTGCTGTGTGTACTATTGTATGATATCTTGCATAATTTAATTATTACTGTAAATTCAATTTGGCGATACAAATATGGCTTGCCAATTAAGCCTTTCTTATTTAGATTTCCATTAAAACAAATCTGTTTTTAAAACTTCAGAACTTCACATTATGGAAGAATTTTCACATATATGCAGTATATATATATAGTTACGTCCCCAAACTTTAGTGTGTGTTGTTTGTGTCCTGTGTTCTGCTCTCCCTATCCCTCACAATTCAGGTCCCCCACGATTGGTCCAACACACAGTCATTCTTCATTTGTCCACCCGTTACCGCCTACTGGTCACCCAATCAACTCATCATCTGTTTGTCTGCGCGGCCATTAAAAACAGGACTTCATGGTGCATTTGGAGTGGGAGTTTGAGAGGAGAGGTTGATTTGAGATTTTGTGAGAGAGAATTTGATTTGAGAACTAAGAGAGAGTTGTTTGTTTTTATGTGTTTGTAATAAGCCACTGTCATAGTTGTGTCATTCAGTGTTCCCTAACTGATTCCTCGGTATATGTTTCGTTAGTCCATTGTTTAAAAACACTTTGTAATCATTCCTTTTTTTGTTTATTTGTGGGGAGAAGATACAGGTAAGATACCCTGGGGTCTACATTCTGCCCGTAGGTAAATTATCTGTTAAAAACATTAGGAGAGGGGCGAGTGCCACCCTCTGTAATGTTTGGTCCGTAGGGGGGGGGGGGGGGGGGGGGGGGGGGGGGGGGGGGGGGGGGGGGGGGGG
>JAOVYW010003385.1:1274-11783 GCA_025775045.1 Hiodon tergisus | reverse complement strand
AGTTGTTTTACAGTCATTTCACAGAAGTTTTTCAGTCGTTTTGAAGTTGTTTCACAGTTGTTTTACAGTAGTTTTACAGTTGCTTTAAAATAGTTTCACGGTTGTTTCACGGTTGTTTTACAGTTGTTTTACAATTGCTTTAAAATTGATTCACGGTTGTTTTACAGTTGATTTACAGTTGTTGTACAGTTGTTTTAGAGTTGCTTTAAAATAGTTTCACGGATGTTTCACGGTTGTTTCACAGTTGTTTTACTGTTGTTTTACAGTGTGTGTGCAAATAAATTCACTGAAAATGGAGTCAACTGTGTGCTGCTCGTCAATGCATCAAATACAATGCATCTCACGACCACGACCCCCATTCCACAGTGCATGGACACAATATGTCCGTCACACAAGCGAAACACCATGAAAAAAAAATCTATTCATAACTGGCAAACAATGTGATGCCCACAAGGCGGTTGTGGGGTTAGGGTGGAGGAGAGATAAACGGCACAATCTGGTGATCATGTTGGGCACACAGAAAGTGTGTTCTTCATTATCATTGGGTATTTTATCATTACCAACACCGGTGAGAGGGACTTCCAGCCTTTTTCCATTTATATAGAGTCTTTTGTGAAGCAATCAAGGATACGAGATGTGACTCTCTAACCTCTGGTCTATCCCACTACACCACTTGCTATTAGTGAAATTCAATGACTGGGGCTTAACAAACATGTAGTAAAAAAAATCTATTCTCGTCATTCATATTCTCAATATGTTGCATTAGTTTTCTTGTGCACTTAAGGCGTGCAAGAAAACTTTCAGTCTCCATGACTGAAACGCAATTCCTAGTTCTTTCTGAAATGAACAGGGTATAACAGCAGAAAAGACAACAACAAAAACATGCATTCCTTTCTTTGTAATACTGAATTTACACATTTGAAGTTAGCGTTATACTTCATATTTTGGTCATATTTGTGAATACCGTTTGCATATAGCTCTTATTTCTCCAAGTGGACCATTCCACTTCAAGCCAGGAAGGTATTTCAGATAAGCAGACTCCTATTTAATGAATTAAATGCATTTAATAACTTGGTACATTTTATTGGTGAAAAAATACAGGAACGAAAATAATAGTTACTACTGTAATCTGAACTACTGTTTTAGTGTTACTAACCAAGGAGGTCTGTGTCCACTATTTATGGTTCTGACACTACTTCACAAAACGTCCACACAGTCATTTAAGTCAAGCTCATCTGTATGTCTTTTAATGACTGCAGATTATAACAGGTGGAATATTCCGCTGTTTCCATGAAACAATTCGGTGCACTGTACTGAAAATAACACACAAAATGCGTTATTAACTTTACAACTTATTTATAAACTATGCGATAGACGAAAAGGTTGAGGGATGGCATTTGTGTTATTAATTCATTGGACTATTCTTTGGAAGTGTTGAGGACAACATTTACCTTCATTCTCATATAAATTTGGTCATTAAAAACGGTTTTGCGATATTCTCAAACCGTTTTTCTCTAAAACGACATGGGCGATAATCACAGATGGTATATTAATAGTCAGACCATGATGCCAATGCCTCAGGTCGGTTGTCCACTTCTGCTCATGAGTAACACTCATGGTTAAAATGCTGAACACCAGTCATAACACAATATAAACGACCAACATATATTGTTCAGGTTAGTTCGAATTGATGCACTTTAGATCAGTGTCCACTTCTATAGCTCTGTTTAGACTCAAAGTGAACCTCAGCTTATTGAATTCTCAGTATAGTTGACTGAGGTCCCGGTCTTGCAGGCCCAAATTAAGAGCCATTGTCTCGTGCAATTATTTCATTGGTTCTGCCCTAGAGCAATAATTTCGACCAAATTCCAATGAAAGAAGCATTCTGTCAACTCTCTCAACCCTGCATTATGAGATTAATAGACACACAGTAGGCATCGATCTATAACCGAAAGGTCGGTTCTCAAAATTGATTGATTTCCCATTAAATATCACATTGGTTTTTTTTTTTTTTTTGCTCTAATGAAATCGATGACCTCGTTTGCGGAATGAACACTCTTCAAAAAAATAACTCGGAAAATGTCCTGCACCGTTAAAAGAGTGTGCCTTGAGACACAATCCAACACGATCCGGATTCGCTCGCGACCACGCTTGGAAACGGGTGGGTACCATTCTAACCTAGGGCCTGAATAGTACCAAAGTTGTGCTCTGGCATGCATTCATTTGGTTTAACCGCTCTGTTCACAAAAAAAAACAAAAATACATGTCTCTTTCTCTGCAGAGGGGTTTATTACTCCTGAAGATAGAAACAACGAGAAAATCTTAACATTGCTGGGGTCACCTACATGTTATAGGGGAAAACATACCCGATATTACCGCATTCAGTTTAAGCCAAAACAAAAACAATATGGAGACTTTTTAGGTGTTTTTTTCCGTATGCATTTGTATCGGAAAACAAAAACTCATAACATCATATTAATACAGAAGGTTTGA
Organism: Hiodon tergisus; assembly: GCA_025775045.1. Classification (NCBI taxonomy): domain Eukaryota; kingdom Metazoa; phylum Chordata; class Actinopteri; order Hiodontiformes; family Hiodontidae; genus Hiodon; species Hiodon tergisus. Next base: position 9,290 of record JAOVYW010003385.1, on the reverse strand, counting down.
ATTGACTGACATTACAGGTATACTTTTTAGACGTACTTTAGATAAACGTCCTTATCTGGAATTGAATATGTCCCTGTCATGACTAAATATATTATCACACATGGAAGATTAATTCGCTATATGAGATAATGAAGATTTAAGGGAACTATTTAAATAAATGGTAATTTAGTATTGAACTGTTTATCCAGGTTCTCAGAAGTAGGTCACAAAAGTGCATACAACACAAAAACCGAAAATAGGGAGTGTTCATATATTTGCGATGTAACCGAAGAAATACATTGCAAATACATACAGCAAAGTTAAAACAACATGATCTTAAGTAACGATACACTATCATTAAATAAGCTGTTACACTTTTTGAAAATATTAGTTTTGATTCTACTTTACTATCTCTCTACAAGTTTCAGAGAAAAATGGATAGCAAACCGTAGTAGCATTTAGCATATTTGTATTATATCTATAGAGAGAGGTGGTACGAATGGATGACTGTTGCTTTCTCGGGCTCAACATCCCCTGCCTTCCAGTTATTATAGAGACAATCTGTCACATAGTGTATGCAGTAAAGGAAGCAAGGAACTCGTTACCAAGGAGATGTTACATAATCACAAGGAGCATCACGGTAAAACAGAGACCACAAGGAGTAAGTAACAACGCATTATACCTATTGCTGACAAGAGGCTATATATATATATATATATATATATATATAGAGTATACACTCTACAGCCTGTTTATTAGGTACACTCACCTAGTATTGGTATGCACGGGCCTCTCAAGTAAACTAAACTCACTGTCAAGTACCTGAAACCATTCTGAGAAGATACGTCTTTTTGGGACATGGTGCATTATCCTGCTGGAAGTATCCATGTGACGAAGGGTAAGCTGTAGCCATGAAGGGATGCACGGGGTCAGCAACAATGTTCAGGCACGCTGTGGCGTTCAAACATTGCTTAATTGGTATCAAGGGACCTAACATGTGCCAGGAAAAGATTCCCTACACCGTTAAGCCACTCCCACTTCTACAGCCGTAGAGCCGTAGAACATCTACCTGGATTGGTCAGACCAGCTGATGTATTTCTGCTCCTCAGCTGCTTTTCGGCAGACCCCGGTCTGATCACCTGCTGCAATAGCCCATCCGTGACAAAGTTGTGGGTTCTGAGATGCCGTTCTGCACACCACTGCCGTACCGTGCCCGTTTGCGGCTCGCCTATCAGCTTACCTGATTCTTGCCATTCTTCTTTGACCTCTCTCCTCAACTAGCTGCTTTTTTTCCTGCAGGACTGTAATGGACTGGATGTTTTCTCTTTCCCGGTAAGCCCTATACACTGCAGTGAGTAAAATGCCATGCTCGAAGTTCACATGGGTCACATGTTTCGCCCAATCCAGCGCTCTGACTCGTTTCGCCCAGTAACTGGATGCCTGCTTTATACAGCAATTCACGGCCACGTGACTCACTCTGTGTAGGAGAGTTCCATTTTGGCAAACAGAGTGGTATTAGTACCTAATAAACTGGCCAATGAGCGTATATAAATATTATGTGGATTATTATGGCAAATTTGTTACACAATAAAATAAAATATGTAACAGTGCAGTTTGGGTAAAATAGTTTTTTTAACATTCAAGCCGGAGCAGAAAACATTGGCTAATTTACCATAATAACCCAATATGATCAGAGATTTAAATAACCCCAACTAATCCATTTAATGGTTTTCGTTTGAATTAAATATGCAGTGTAATTTTACATTTTTCAAATTCCAGTTTAGTTTTACAATACACCATAAGGCAAATGGAAAGGGTATACTGAGATTACACACATTCCATACGAAGTACAGACATAGCACATTGTATAGTTTACTACAGCAACTACATTCAGGTCTGTTGCAAAGTGCCTTGATCATTTACATGCGTGCACAGCACTGATATAGTCACCTAAATTTACTGAGTACAGCCTTACAAATATCAATAGAGGTAGCCACTATTTTCCATTTTGTATAGATGGCTCGGCACATAATTTAGACAGAATGTGCCTAATAGTTTAGCGATTTAGATGCATTGTATATGCATTCTGTACTGGCAGGTTAATATTAAGGTTATCCCGATGATTTGCGAATTGAATATTTATTTTGATGATTAAAATCGTTATATAACATTTTTTTTAAAAGTACATCATGGGTGGACTGAATTCTAGTCTGTCCCTACTCTCTGCTCTCCAAATAATCTCTACAGTAACACTGAGCCCTAGCCTACTTGTATTCGGCCAATGAAAATGCCAGAGAGGTCACGTCCCAAGTCTCTGCGCAGTTTCCTGACCCCCACCCCCTCAGAAAGAACGAGCGAAAGAGGAATCAACTCCCGAGCAAGCAGCCGATGGCTTTGTGTCCACAGCAGGAAGCGTTACGCAAGAGCGGCCATGGCTCTGACTGCGTGCGCTCAAGGGTGACCTTGGTCCTCTACTAAATAACCTCCCCTCATCAGCCAGGGCAGCGACCCGCCCCATACCACTCCAGATAACCACCGCCTTCGAGTGCAGGATTTGCGCCCCGCGTCCATCGTATGGGGCGACAGATACCACGGCACCCAGGGGCTACTGACATTGGGCATCCGGGTTGGGGCGTGCAAGCGAGTGCCATTTAGACCCGGACGTCAGTAAGCCCATCAGCATTCCTGGGGTGCCCGGAAACACGCGTTCCCAGAGACCATGGAGGAGAATCCTCCCCTCAGGACGATCTGCCCCCCCCCGTGTCCCTCCACTCATGTCCTCTCCATGTGCTGTGGGTGTTTGGGGCTCTATATTTAACCGGTTGATGTAAGCGGCATACCAGTGAACACAGGCACACTGACACCCCACCCCCACGCCAGTTTTCCTCAGTACAGGAAAGCGTGAGCACCACGGCGGATCACAGTAACCAGGTTGACCCTTGAGCGCCTCACTTCCAAGGACGCAGACCCAGCTACAGGTGAAGAAGGGGAAGCCAGGAGCTTAGCACAGGTACGGAGTCGCTCCGACCAGGTGTGCCTTACTCCCGCTGTGATTCTGAGGTACAGGCATCCCGCTCTAGTCCGTCTGCTTTTAACTTCTCACAAACAAGTTACACTCACCACTGTTTTCTTTTTGCAATAACTCTGCTGGCATATACTTCAACTGACCTCAGATCGGTTTTCATTTACGTTTCATTTATGATCATGGTTTTACCATTTGTTACATTCACACGCACATGGTTCAGCCAGTTATTAAAATACAAACGTACTTTCACATTTTAGTTAAGTATAGGTTAACAAAACTGAATAGAAGTAGATTTTCTAGATGTCTATTTAGCTTGGAACAATGTTGTATGTATTCTTAATGAAATCCAATAATGCATAATGATATAGATTCTGTACCTTCCTCTGATTGACATGTAATATATAACCTATAGGATTTGTCTGCCAGTGTTTTGAATGAGGCTGAAAAAAGAAAAACTTGGAAGGGGAAGGACATGCTATGTTTGTAGTGGATTATACCATATACCATTGTTTGACACAATTTAATGTTCGAGGGGGCGGGCGGTTGAGGGGGGGGGGGCAGCGAAACAAAGCACATACAATACCTAACCTATAATAAAGCAGGCCAGTGGCGACATCCGACATCCTCTGGTTTTCCGGATTGGTTTTCCGTGTGTGAGTAGAGGTCTTCCAGCCCTGTGATTTTCACACTCCCTAACCTCCCGGAGAGAGGATTACCAAAGTGATGCATTTATGCTGGTCTTTTCCACACATCGTTTGACGATGAGATTACTGATATTAACGATCTCATTAGTGACTTCGGAAGTAGTCAAAGTACATTGACATGTGATTTGATTTCTCGGCCCAGGGCACTCGTAGGCAGTATAGTAGAGTTCCCATGTTTTCTTATTGATGAATGCATCTAAAACAGTCAAGGGTGATCCTTGAAATGGAGCGTGCGACATGGTGATGCGATGCACCAAGGTGTCCCTCTCACGCGGAAAACTGCGGTCAGGAGGACTTTCAAAGCGTCAAACAGATGTGTACATGCCAATCTAATGTGAAGACATTGTGATAAACAAGTGAAACTTTTTTTGAGAAAAGTACTGCCAAAAGTGCAGGTGCATTGTGGGACGCGACCAAAAACAAACCAGTCAGGATACCTTACACCACTGGGGGTCTTAATGTGCACGCCAACTCACTTCAAGGTTATTTAAATGGAGACGCTAACTTTGCTAGTCAGAACAGGCCTGATAATACACACTCAGTTGGGGTGAGGACCAGCGTCTGGTTAGGTAATGCCCCGGCAATATCCTTTTGATGATAGCTGTGCTAATGCCCTCTGTGTTTTCCAGTCCCTGAGGGTAATCGTGCCAACCCGTCTCACACCGCCATGTCACGACACAGTGTGATGTCCACCAGAGAGAGGAAGATGCAGGCGGCGGCCATTTGCAGAGAGGTCGAGGGTTCTAATGGTAAGACTCCAAGAGGTCCGGCCGACGCGCTGCTCCAACACACCTATTTTCAAGATAACATTTAATCTGCCACGCAGGGTTCAATGTGTCATGGTCTTTCCTATGTTCCCTGCCATAAATAAGCTAATAGGATGTTTAACTACCTATGGCATCTAATCCTTTTGTACTTGTCCTTTTGAAACTGCTATTTCTGGTGGGAACAACTGTGTGGGGCTGTTGAGTGGGCATGAAAATCCACAACAGCTGAGGAACGTTTTGCCTGGACAGCCTCCCTGCTTTTGATTGGCCTTTGACATCTTGACATCCCCATAAGCAGCACTGTCCCCGGACCGCTATAAAGAAGTGACGGGAGAGGCGTGACACTTAAACGTTTTAAATGTCCATTCAGACCAAAATATAACGAGGGACCAAATATAAACAAGACCTTTGTGCACAATGACCCGCTGCGCTCTGAGCATGTGCGGATTACGCAAAACCATGCTCACACACGGTGCTTTGACTGGTCAATGAAATGTACCCGATTAGCCGTGTTGCGGCTAAAAGTCTTCTGCCTGATATTGACCACTTAAATACAACGATAATTACGCAATATCTTTGGTCTCAAATTAATATAAACGTAATTGAGTAGCACTGAGAAGCAATTTAAAAGAAGTGAGAACTGAGTAATCAGAAGCTGCAGAGGGATTCCTGAAGAGTCTGGGAGGGAGTATTAAATATTGCTGCATAGATAAGGTCAGGAAGCAGAACATCCAGAGCTGCTTTTCCATTTTGGACCAGCGGGCGATCAGCTGTGCCGTCTCTCCTCCCAGGCGACACCATGGACCTGGGCAAGAAGCTGAGCACTCCCAAAGACATCATGTTGGAGGAGCTGTCACTGCAGTCCAACCGGGGGTCTCGCCTCTTCAAGATGCGCCAGAGGAGGTCGGAGAAGTACACCTTCGAGAGCATCCAGAACGAAGCCAACTTGCAGATAAACGTGAGTGGGGCCTCTGCCTGCAGTGTGTCAAACGTCAGCCGCGTTTGGTTGTTTTATTTACTTCGGCCAGCTTTTGACAGGGCCAGGTTTTCGCCAGTGAATTCCTGGCAGTTGGCCCTGCGGTGTCGCCACATGTGACAGAGATAGGAGAGGAGCGTTCGTCCCAGGATCTGCCGACGCAAAGCACTTTGTTGGAGAGAGGCTCCTTTAGTTTATCAGTGTCGGTGGTAGTGTGCCTGTGCTCTGCTGGGGGCCTTCAATGCAGCCCCCCACAGCGGGGAAACCTAACTGGACGACAACAGCAAAGCAACAAAGCCGTTTTTGCTGAAAACTTTGCGGTTCAACCTCAGGTGGTCCTCACTACACATGGCGTTCAAAGTTCAGCGCTCAGACATATTCCACTAATTAAAAGTATCTCTCTGTTTGATTGATGCCATTATTAACAGTCAAATTGTATGATTATTTCTGTTATTATTTAACAACGCACATTTTTATGTTTTAAAAATGTATTACGGAAAAAGAAAATGAATTAGTCATTTATTTCAAAGCAATTTTTCCATGAATTAACATTTTAGCTAGCACTAATCAGACTTTAAAGACTATACTCAAGGTGTGAGGGTCAGTGATCTGTTAGTGTTTAGATGGGCAAGTTGCCAAGGATTGATCCCTTCCCATCAATCCTAACAGGAAAAACAAACATGGGGGGGCTTTGGGCAGACCCTATTATGAATCCCAGTCGCCAACGCTTTACATTAAATTACTATCACAAGGAAGCCATAATAACCCTTTAATTGTTTTTGTGTTTTTGATCATTTGATGCCCCTCATCAGAATAGTATTAGAAAAAGAAAAGAAAAAAAACTATGACCACGATGCCTTGAAGCAGCATGTGTTCATGTTGTGTTCCCAATTATTGTCACAATGGATTTGTGATATACAGCAAAAGTGATACACAATAATTGTGATATGCAGTATAAGCGATATACAGCAAATGGTTTGTGATAGCCCCGTTGATTACATCTATGCTCTCCTTCAACCTAGAATGGTGTCCAAGCCCTGAGTAACGAATCAGCAGAAAACAAAGGGGACGGAAATGGCCTGGATACAAAAACGCCACCCAACACCCCCGACCACAGGAACCCTCCGAACCCGGAAAACATCGCCCCGGGTAGGTGCGGATGCTGCTTTTGCCAGAAGAAAGTCACTATGTATTCCTTCAAGACAGTCTCCCTGAATCTGAGACAGAAGGAGCAGCGTGTGCCCACTTTCTCTCGCAGGCAGTGGGAATGGCTGGTATTGCTGGGATTTGATGAGCAGGCATGGCAAGCCCGTGGGAGCGGTGTCTCGCTCCATTATAGCTGTCTTTACGAGACTGCGGCTCCAGCGCTCTTTTAACCCGATACCTCCGAGCCGGGCGCCCTCCCCCACCGCCAGCCCTCCCGTCGCACATTAAGGGATGAACTGCGCACTTACGGTACGCACTATTCCAGGTCTCCATAGGCCACCGCAGGGGACGCGGTAATTGCAGGCCGCTCTTAATCTGTGAGCATTAGGCACTCTTCATTACACTCGCGCGGGCCACAGAGGAGCTGGTCGTGCACCGTCAGGAGGGCCGCGCTCTCCAAGTGCCAAGCTGCGACGAGGACGCCAATACTAGGTGCGGGGCGTGGGGCTGAGAAAAGACAAGACATGACGGCTCGACATTTCAGCGCTCAAGTTCACGCCCAGCCTCTGAATCTTTGTCCGAGCGACGCAACATGGGACCGATCGGGGTATTGTGCCAGTGCTGGTTTAAACATGCATTGTTTTAGGGGGTGCAAATTGAATTGTTTGAATGAAATCCAACCTCCTGAATACATTGCTGGTAATACTCTTCAGTAACCCACGGGCCTTTAGCATGGCTTGACGGAGGATTCCCTGCTCCGTTACACAAAACCTCAGACAAAGCAGTGGCAGTGAATTCTGTGACAGGGGGCTATAGATGTTCAGCATGAAAAGTAACCAGATAAAATAACCGGAAGAAAACCCCACCCATCCCCCCACCGCTGAGGCACTGCTGAGGAAACCTCAAATCCCTGTTGCAGTGACACTCCCATTACAACAGGCATGATAAACTCAAGAAAGAGGCAGTATTGTGAAGGGCCAGGCATGTTACACGGCAGTAGGTAACTTTATGAGAATTAAAGAAAGAGCACTAGTTACATAAGGATTACGTCTTTCACAGTATTTTGTACTTTTTTTTTTTTGTCTAATAACATTGCCTGGCCCTGAAGGCTTGGTGAGTTTTTCTGTCCTGCTGTTTCAGCAAACAGCAGCAGGCCATGTGTTCCACACGTGACGGATGTTTTCCCCTGCGTGGCCTGTGCTCATCACGAAACCTCTGTCTCTGTACATCTCTGTACACTGCACAAAGTCGTGATGGCCATGCCTGGGGAAATAAATGTAAATGGGCAAATTACAGGCTGAAGAGACAAAAAACAAACTAATAAAAACACAACAGCCGGCGTTGTATATGTTTCCAGTACACGACAGTATCCTGGTTACAGGATGTATATGTGTCCAGGACACGACAGTCTCCTGGTTA
>JAOVYW010003381.1:0-14112 GCA_025775045.1 Hiodon tergisus | reverse complement strand
TCTCTCTCTCTCTCTCTCTCTCTCTCTCTGTCTCTCTCTCTCTCTCTCTCTCTCTCTCTCTCTCTCTCTCTCTCTGTATCTCTCTCTCTCTCTGTATCTCTCTCTCTCTCTCTGTATCTCTCTCTCTCTCTCTCTCTCTCTCTCTCTCTGTATCTCTCTCTCCCTCTCCTGTTTGCTGAGGGTCGTCCTGCAGTCATTTATTAATGGAGCCGATCTCGCCGCCGCCGCCGCCAGGCTGCTGAATGTTTCATGGCTCTTTAAATGAGACTTTGTAAGTAAGTGTTTAATTAAACTTTAATTATATCTCCGTGACATGTCTCGCACTGAAGGACATGTTTACCTTGTCTATTATTAATGAATAGCTTAGCTCGATATAGCAGACGGGCTAAGTGCCGGAGGACCACTTACCATGCAAACTTGCCATTTCAGTGTAGCCACAATGCTACGGAAGCTATACAACAGCACCTGTGGGGAGTGTGTGTGTGTGTGTGTGTATATATATATAAGCAGCTGTGATTCTAATCACTTGGTGTTCCATTGGAAACAGTTCCAGAACCGAAATAAGTTCCAGGAACTTGAGAGTGAGAGTGAAGCGTGTGTGTGTGTGTGTGTGTGATGTTGGCACCGTCTGGAATGGCTGCGTGGTACGGGGTCTTGTACAGCCTGACCCTTGGCCATTTGGCGCTCCGCGGTTTTCCGTGCCTGTGTATCACGTTCGGTTTTAAATGCGTTGCGTCAAAGAACGCACTAACATTTCCCGTGTGTCGGTGTCAAATGTGCTTTTTTAGATTTGATTTATCTTCCTAATTAGCCACCGATTATTCTGTGATATTGAAGTAGGGTGGCTGATTAGTTTGGCCCAAGTTGCTACAGTCTTTTGATGAGACGTGAAATATCCAACATTTATTATCTAGTAGCTACTAAGCTATTGTCTTATGTATGAAGTCAATATTTAATACTAGAACCCAGCCCAGGCAAGACCGCAGAGAGAAGATTGCTACTCCTCCAAGCAACTCTCCTGAGTAGAGAGGGACTGAAATAGCTGCTCGGCTATTTTGGATGTTTTGCGTTGTACCAAGTAATGTTTAATGGAAGGTGACAGCAGGATAACACCAAGTCCTGTTGCTTATCAGTTAGTAGGAGCGGTAAACAGTGTGCAATAATGTTCTTATTCATTTCTCTCTTATTTGCTTCAGGAAAAAAATATAGTGACCCGATTTGTATCGTTACTTCAAAAACATCTTGTTTGATGTCATTTTACGATGCTTACATGTTATATACAGCTACAGGTGGTGTATATATTCAACAGACGGGTATAGTATTTGAACATGAATTGACCTATACCAGAGGCCATTTCATTTTTTTGTGCGCTTCTGTACTGTAATTTAGCGTTCATTTTCTTCTGTCTCTCTCACACAAAAGATGTAATGTGCCAAAGCCCAATGATCTGCTTAACTCTTTCTCCTTCTCTCTGGCCGTCTCTCGTTGCGCCGTTTTCCCCTTTTCGTTTACCACTCATTTCTCCCAGGCACAGCTGTTCGCAAGTCATCTCTCATTTTACTCACGTTAGACATCATTAGTCGTACACTGACGCTTCAGTGACTTATTATATTAGATAACTACAGATGTTCCAATCCATAAACAGGTTTCTTGGTAATAAAAAAAAAAAGGATGAAATCTGTTAAAATTGCACACACTACTTTACTGCCGGCTGTGATTGAGCGTCTGGGGTTATTTGTGCGTTTGGCTGTTTGTTAGCTGGTAATTACTTGCTTGTTCTTACTGAGTTCCCACCTGTAACGTGGTGGCAGATTTGTTGGGTTTTTCTGCGTTCCTAAGCTGTGGTCCGTTAGCCGTCTGCCGTAATGCCCAGCCCTGTCTACAACTGCCTGTTGTGATCAGCGTTGTTAATTAAAGTCGTTAAAGTATCCAACTCCTTCTTTACGGCGCAGAATCGGTTGTAGAGAGGGTAATGTCATGTCCCCCAAGACGAACAATTTCAATGCAATATCACTAATCCTTCAGTAGCTCAGAAAACCCCACAGAAGATGCAGTAAGACTTTGTGAGGGTAGTGAGTGTGGCTGCAAGTTGGCTTCCATTTATCCTTTCACGCAATAGCTAGCGTAATGTGTGATGAATGTAACGGATTAGCTAGCGTAATGTGTGATGGATATAATGCAATAGCTAGCGTAATGTGTGATGGATATAACACAATAGCGCTATCTAATATCTTTCGGCCGGAGTGAATCCTGCCATGCAGTGTTTATGGCAAAAACGGAACTCTGCTAACCATCTATCCCAATGACGATGGTGGTCATTTACATAAGAGGAGATCATGGTTTTTAGAGTGCGATTGATTCATTCTGCGAGGTTGGTTTGGGGATGTGCTGTAGTTGTAGAGCTTCTGGATGACGGCACATTGCTTGCGTTTCAGACTAAGGAGTTGGGAGGTAAATTGCGTTCCCCCTATCCAACACTAGGTAGACCGGCGTACCCCATCTTGTGAATATTTCTTCTATCAAGATGCATGCGTTTTGCATTGCGTTAGCTACTCGTAAGGGAAACGATTCCACCCACTTTGAACAGTAGTCCACGATAACAACGAGGTGTTCATTCATTTTGGGACTTCTAGGGAATGTGCCCATTAGGTCTATTCCTAACATGTATCCGGGTTTTACTGCAGGTGTAGACTGCGTATCTCCAGCTAGTTTGGAAATTTAAGGCTTGTATTGCTGACATACCTGACATTTTTTGCAGTGCTTCAACACGTTGGAACGTAGGTTAGACCAGTAACACATGTCCACTAATCTCAGTAGAGTTTTCAGTCTACCGAGATGTCCACTCAGCGTATTGTCACGAGCGTAAGTGAGAAATACTTTCCGCAGGCCGACAGGTATGACAAGTTGAAGTTTGGGTCCTTTCTGTCCATCTGGCATACTGCGAAAAAGGAATCCATTCTTTACCAAATAATGAATGCGCAAGGGGTCTGGAACCGGTTTGAGATTTGGCTTTGGTAACCAGTTCTTCAGTTTCAGGATCTTCCTGTTGTGCTTTGGCTATGTCAGACCATTCTGCGGGAGTCTGTTGATTTGGTAAGTACTAGTATTGTGGGAGTAGAGGTAACGGGGAGACTGCGAGAAAGAGTATCTGGAACAATAATGCATTGACCTTTTGAAGTCGAAGTCTTGTAATCGAATTGACCATCGTGTCAATCTGGACGACGGCTTGGGATGATTGAAAACCCAGGTCAGGGCCGGCGTGATCTGTGATCACCTCGAAAGGTCTGCCTTCCAAGTAGGGTCTCCACTTCTCTATAGCCCATATTACCGCACAACACTCCTTTTCAGAAACTGAATATGACTTCTCAGCTCCTTGTAGCAGTCCTGAAGCGTAGGCAATGACATGTTCCACTCCTATAATCCTGGGTTAAGATTGCTCCTAAACATGTCCCTATAGCATCCGTCTGTACTTCGAAAGGCTTAGTCAGATCAGGGGCGATTAAAACAGGGGCCTCGGTCAAATCATGCTTAATCAGATCGAAGGGTTGTTGACAAGCATCCTCCAAGCAGCCTGTCCTTTATATCATATATATCATATCAGGATACCACATGTCCCAAAAAACGTCAGTGATTTCTAGATGAGGTTGCACTTCTTGAGGTTTAAGGCAAGACCCGCCTTGTATAGACATTGGCAGACTTCGCTGAGGTGAGTCAAATGCTCTTCTTCGGGTTTGGAATATACCCCGATGTCATCGATGTCTACAACGCAACTCTTCCCTTTCACATCCTTCAGCACATGCTCCGTGAGTCGTTGGATTTTGATGCAGTGGCATTTTTGAGGCCGAAGGGTAAACGTAAGAATTCATCTCCATTTGCCGATACTTGTGTGTCTCATAACAGGGTTCTGTGGTTCCCCCCCCCGAGGCCATCGCCTCTCCAGAACTAAATAGATGTAATCGGTTCTCCTTGATAGTTTGTAGGCGTTTATTTATTCTAGAGTTCGGCAGTGCAAACCCCCTTCCCGAAAATCTCTCAAAGAATTTGAATATAAAATTTCAGCTATAAATTTATTTTTGTACAGCTTCAGAATGTTGATTTTAATTTTAATTTTTTTCCTAAATAGTTTATCTAATTTATCAAAGGGCTTTCACTCTTGACAGAGTGTTCTTGGTGTTTTTGTCCATTCATCTGTTTCATGAATTTTGTTTCCAAAACGCTGATTAGAGAACAAATATGTGCCCTGGCTAAAGCCTGTATCGACATTGTTTTCCCAATGCTCGTAACACGAATTTTGTCCATGTTATCTCAGCCCCGGCCTGTGTGGGGTGTGGGGCTGCATTCTGACGGTCTCAAAATTAAGCAAAATCCCAAAAAAATAAAGACGGGAAAGCTCTGAAACCTTCCTGACATGGGATGTGACTCTCTGCGGCGAGGACGGCACTGCCTTTAAAGAAGAGCTATTTTGGGGCGTCACATTTACGGAAGGGAGAAATTCGCCAGTTTGCTGAAAGATCAGCGATGGAAGCTTTTTGATGGTTTTGATATCACTCATCGGAAAGGAAAGTAACCAGCAATCATTGGTAATTTTGTCGGCAGTCGTATTTTTGATCCAACAATGTGTTATTATTTTTAGTTTTTTTTTCTGCCCGACCCTCCCGTCCTCTACTTTCCAGAAGCTATGTAGGAATTGAAGAAATGGGTGTGCAGTGATGTGATTCCACCATCATTGGAGGGAGGTGTCCAGTTAAATCAGTTTAACTGATTGATGGGGTGAACGGGCAGCTGCAACTGAGGAACACGCAGGGAAGCACGCGCACGCCGGCGCCAACATGAACGTACGCAGCGAACCCCTGCTGCCCACTGAGGCAGTTAGCGGTGGTGATCGTATCGCTTGCTGGCACTGAAGGCACTAAGAGCCCGTTATTTTGTCGGGGAAGTTTGCGGTCCTCGGCAGTGTCGAAGCAGTCTAATTGTTTTTTTTTCCCCCAGAGCAAGAAAGGTTTACCTGAAGCCCCCAACATTAAATGCAAAAACGGGTCATCGTGGAAGTGCTCTCAGAGAGATGACAGATGTTCTGTTAAAAGCAAGGGTAGCCCCGCCCCCATCTTTCATCTCCGTGTCTCGGAGTGCCATCACCGTTACAGAATTATTTATTCACCCACCTCAACATCCTTCGGCAGGATACACGTTGCTTTAGTGAATATTCACAAATCTCCCCCCTGTACACCGCTGTGTTGGGGGAAGACACAGCGCCCTCTATCTAACAAACCATGATTGAGAGAGGAAAAATGTAGCAGCGGGGATGCTGCTAGTGTAAAATTTTTATGAAAATCGGCGCGCCTTAAGGTAGGGTGCATCTCAGTAAAATCGGATGTATTTCCGATACTTTTGTCCTGTAGCTCATGAACTAGAAAGCAGAACAGCGGAGCATTAATGGCCCTCCTTTACTCGGGCAAACGGCAAACTTGGCAGTCGCCTTGTTTTCCTCAGTCAGCTTTGGCAGACGTGCCCGTGCAAACGGTCGGACGTGTCGCAAAGCAGATTTCCGACGTTAGCCCCGGTACAGAATAAGCCTGCGCTAACGGTGAACCTAGCCGTAGGCGTGTTTTCCTCGGTCTGTGCCGCAATACAACTGTGGTGAATATTCCCCGCTAATTTGCTAGCACGCTCCCCCCTCAAAAAATGACTGATGTGGGTTGCCTTGGCAATAAAGGCAAGTTGGAGGGAGAGAGCGTGTGTAAATACATGGGACTGACTCCCAGTCCAGCAGATTGGCATTAATTGAGACCATATTGCTGGCATTTTCTCGAACACATGTCTCAGCGATCACTTTCGAGAGGATCTGCGATGTCCCGCGTCGCGCGTCGATCCTTGAGACGGCGGGTTTCCTCACGTGTGTGACTCCGTTGTTAACGCAGTCCAGGAATCTGCTGTGATCGCTGCGTTCCGCGATTGGTTCACGCGGTGGAACTCTGTACTGCGGCTGAACACGATTGGTAGCGATGGGAGGCGGCGCGCCTTTCTTCCGTTTGGGCCATTCCGGCAGTCAACCTCTCCGTTCAGACCAGGTCAGACCAGGTCAGACCAGCCCAGACCAGCCACTTGTGAATGAAAGAATGGGAATTTGTCTGATTGGGAAGCTGGTCTTGAACACTCATTCTTCATGTGGTTTCGGTATGGTTGAATTGGCTATTGTTATCGTTTGTTTTGTTTTTTTACAATAGCAAATGTTGAATTATTTACTCCGCACTGATTGCAGTTTGAAAAAGCTAAATATGACTCGTCCAATCAGTTCTCTTCTCAGTGATTTTTAACATGCTTGACACAAAATTTGAAAATGAACTGTTTTATGTGTAGCATGCTTTGAGGAAATGCTTTCTGTTCACTGCAACAGTGGAAGATTATATATAATTAATAATAATAAATAATCCTTTGTTAAGATATTTAAATAACATTATCTGATGGTAGTCATTTGCTATACATTAAGGAACAACAATTTTTTCCCATGTTCTGAAGTCTGCTTTCAGATGAACAGCTCGTCGTTCCTCTAAACATGTTTAAAGCAAGCGAGTTCTTGTTATCGTAGTTTCCAGGGTGCCTAAGGTGAACGTAAAGAGCGGACGTGCGTTAGCAAATCGCTAATTGGTTGGCTTAGCTAACCTATTTCATGTTCCATGCTCTAAGTAACCACGTATGCTCTGTGACAGTGAGACGTTCCGGCGGTTTGTGAAAACTGTGTCGAGACCGGCTGCGCCGGAGAGGGGTATTGTGGGAAGGGACGGGACAAAGCCTTTGCCTCATCTCCACGCCGCCAGCGCCTTTATCCTCTGGACCCGATCCGTGGTTGCGTGTAGGGCAGCCAGCCCTTTCATCATCGGCCCAAGCCCGCGAACGGCGACAGCGGCAGCGGCAGCAGATCTGTTTATATAAACTGTTTAAAACTGTATCCAACCAGCGCGATAAGCTAGCCGCCACCGCTGCTCACCGCTGACGCTGTCAACATGCATCATCTCGGCTGTGAAATGCTGATCCAAACCAACACCAAAGAGGCTTAGGGGTGTAATTATGTAAAGCATGAGCGTGCATGTTTTGGTTCCCCCTCCCCTCGTAACGCAGCCTGACTTGTCTCCTGTTCAGTGATCGCTCAAGAGGAAATTGCAAACCGGGTGGTTGACCGTTTTGACTGGATGGTTTATAGTGCGACTTAAAATGGTGCGTTTCAGTCGTGGCCCTTCTATCCCACCCTCATCTGCTCTCAACCTTCTCCTTCAAGCAAAGTTAAACCCGTATTAATAAGATTGACAGCAGAAAGAGATCCGGGACCCAGACCACCTTTTCACTATTTTGTTTGCGTAATAATCAGGCCAGAGCCGCATTAATTAACCAGGGCTGTTGTGATCGCAGTGAAGATGCGAAATCCTCTGTGTCGGAATCCTCGAGGCTTTTCATTCGATGCGTGCTGCATCTCTGCGCGGGCTAATTACGAGGAACGGCTGCACGCAGGGGAACGTCTCGCTCTCCGTTAGGCCCTAATCGATTTTCTGTGACATCGGCACCGGGAGGTCCGGAGTCCCGCGCGGGGGTTCTGTGCGTCTCCTCCATCTGCCTCTGCGTTCCAGCACCAACATCCACAGGCGCACGTCCTGCAGGTTACTGGTCTAAGTCCTGTCCCGCGCCAGGGGGAACTGAGGTCCAATGTGCATGAACAACTCGGCCTCGTCCCCCCCCGCAGGGAAATTCCCGGGGCGTGATGAACGGGCATCTGCGTTCCCGTTTCCATCTCGAGTGATTGATCACTCCCGAAAGACGGCAGGCCTGCTGCTTCGCAGATAAGTCATATGTCATCTATCATGTATCTCAATTGCATTTTAGTTTTGCATGTTTAATGAGCGCTGTCGGTACGTCTGGAAATATTTCTTTTTCTTTTTCCTTCCACTTTAATTGGTTTTCAGGAGCGATTGTCCTGTAGAGCTTGACTCATTTGCATTAGTGATTATTGAACTGACTGCCGAGATACTTGATTGTTTTAATGGAGGCTTTTCTTAACTGTTCCAACAGTTGTGCAGAGGGGCTTCATATGAATAATTCCACCCCTTGGAATAAAATGTCAATTTCATACGGTTCCACAAATAGAATGGGCTCTGGGGAAATGCAGACAAGTAGGGCCATCTGATTCCAGACCTGTGTGGCGTGGGTTAGAGTCCCAGACACCAAGCGTTGTAGCGACAGTGGGAGTTGAGTTGATTGATCATACGATGTTTAGCGATGCTCTTTCCGTTTGCCGTTCGTTTGCAAAATAACTATGCGCCCATATTTGGATGTTTCTTCTTTCTTTAAGTTAAGGAAATTATTTATCTACGATATAAATAACCACACCCTGGTAGACAAATGCATGAACCAAAACAAGAGCAAAATCTTTGCCCGTTTCACTGACTTCCAAAAAAGCATTTGTCTTCATCTGTCAACAATGCTTATTCTTTTAAGTTGTTGATTAAGTCGTGTGAGGGGAAACTTGAATGATCAAATGAATGTAGAAAAACGGTAAAGGCGCAGTCAAAATTGGAAATAAACTTGCTGAAGTATTCACTCTGGGACGTGGCGTTGGGCTGGGTTTCAGTTTGAGCCCTGTCCTATTCAACATTAACATCAGTTAATTGGCCAAATTATTGGAGCAATCTTCAGTTCCCATTCAGTCATACTTTACAAAACGCCGAAATTAAATGTTATACGCGGATGACCGGGTTTTGATCTCTCCCACAAAAAGAAGCTACAGCAGTAATTGGTTCTGCCAGAGCAGTACTGTTGGGCCTGGGCCTGGGCCTTGGCAGTTAACCTATAGAAAACCAATAATCAACAGGTCCAGGTCTCAGGGGAATCAGTCAAAACTTTACCCTTGGTAAAACTAATGTAGAACAAACCAATAAAAACGCATACCTCCACTTTAGCGTCAGTAAATTTACCGATTTAATATCGATGGAAATTTGCTTGGCTGTGAATAAGCTCAATGAGAAAGCAAAGGGGACCTTTAATGCCATTAAAAGATTCAGTTCTGGAAATTCCCCGATTAGTATCTGGCTGGGAATCTTCAAATCAGCCATTGACTGCAGTTGCATTCTATGGCAGTGAGGTTAGTGGTCTGCTAACACAGAATGATTATGCTAAATGGGACAGACAACTGAAACCCTGAATGCTGAGGTCTGCAGAACTATCCTCTGGGTACAGAAAACAAACACCAAACAATGCATGCTGGCAGAATTAGGCCAATATCCTCTAATAATAAAAATTTAATTCTGGAAACCTAAAATGAGTGACCCCTCTCGTATCATTACAAAAAAGAGCATCCCCCTCACCCAACTTGTCCTGAGGCTCAGTGAACTAACAATTACTAATATCACTAACACCGGACAGCCCGAAAAAATGAAAAAAATTAGTCCTAATGTAATTATGATCAAAGACCAATATATATATATGTTCATTAGTTCACCGTACTTGAATTCGCTCCACATTTGTAGTTCTCTGGACAGAGTTAAGAGAACTCTGCATAGTAGTGGATTGGTGGTGATGTTTGAATATTTATTCAAATGAAGTACGTGTCAGCACCTTACCGGCCCGCCCACATTCTCCAGAGAACCCAGATCACATTCTGAATGAAGGTCCATTGCGGGCGAATGAAAACTACTTATTCATATTACAACTGCTCCGCATTTCCAGACGGGGTGCATTTGGGTCGCTTTCTGCCAAGTTTTCTGTCTTAGGGGTTCCGGAAGAATTATTATTTTTTTTTTTAAAGAAAGTATTTGGTATGTATTTTTTTTCTACTTCAACTTTACTAAATGTTAAAATTGTGATGTGAAGTCTAAGGAGTTAGCCTATTAGCATGTGTAAACTTAAACTTAAATTCAATTAAACCTCTATTAAAATTCAATTAAACTGCAGTGTCCCACATATTTGGGCTGGTTTCTTCCCTTTGCTCATCTCGTTGGGGCCTCTAACAAACTAACAATTTTGTTGCCCTGTAACTGAGAAACTTATTTGGAAACCCCCTGGATTCGAAGCGAGATTAAATAAAATATTTTGACCTGCCACTCTGCTTTCCGTGTGCTCCATAATAATGAATTGCATCAAAATGGTGCCACATAGTGTCTCTGTGTATATTAGTAATAATTTAGCCTTTGATCGTTAAAGTCAGTAAAACTTTCTTCATGCAGTTCTTTACCCACATAACTAATTAAAATATGAACTATGGCTGTATAGTTATAATGTCATATATATATATAATTGACTTATTTAGTGGCACATTTTTAATGCATAAAACTACAAAGGTGCTGCCGGGGGCTAATTGGCTTGTCAGGAGTTCCAGTGTGTATTTAACCCCTTCAGGTCTGTGGTATGAAGTAGATCTTAATAGAAGTTCTGTTCGGTCGGGTTGTGTCTCAGTGGGATCTTTTGACTGATTTGAGTGGGGTTTATTTTTTTCATTGTTTTTTTTGTTTTTTTAATGGAAGCCCTCCACAGTTTAAACGGGTTCCTTTGGGAAACTCGACAGTCAGAATAGACGCCTCCACCACTAGGCTTTGAGACTGTAACACTGGGTTCTTCTGCAGGAAAGCGACAATGAGCGCCCATACAATAACGCAAGGGGTTTATCTGTGTAGCTGCGTCGGTTTTGCTTTGTTTTGTTTTTTACCTTACCTGATTAATAAATATGATGCACTGCAGCTCAAGTGACAGCGGCCTCCTTTTAAAACCCGCGTCTGCATTATAAAACGAGTCCATCACCGATTATGTCTGGTGCAGCCTTTGTTCTTGTCCAGTCTTTTAATAAAGGCTAATGCGTTTTCAAAACGCTCCAGTGATTAATAGCCTCCAGTTCGAATAAACAGCATGGGTTGTGTAATTTAGTCACGTGAAGGTAACGGTTTTGAGTCTGACGTGACAGCCTCCCCCCCCCCCCCCAGCCGCTGTGCGTGTGCATGTGTTCGTGTGCATGCGCAAGGGTGGATCGGCGTAATATTAATTCCCTGTCAAACCTTTTTAATTCAGTCGAGCCAAAATCAATCGCATAATGGCAAATTCATTACCGTGATTTATTGTCTGTGCACGCGTCAGGACCGCAGGGTTCCAAGTCCGGTCCCAACCCACAAACGTTATTTAAAGAAATAAATAAATGTACGTGGTTTAGACTCTGCGCCGTGGGCGTGCCTTGCCGATTTTACAAGCCATTGAAATTCAGATTTGGCTCAATAATCCGGCAAGTTAATGCAATTTGGTAAGTGTTAAATTTGGTCTAGAATAAAACCACATTCACGACAGAGCCTGACTCCTGTAGCTTTCTGAGACATCAGGAAATGCTCTGATTGGTCAATAACATGCTGAAATATAGGGCTTGGTTGAACAGCGTGCAGGAAGTGCATGTGAATAATCAGCCTGGCACTGAAGCAGACAGACTCGCCTTTTTTGGACGGACCTGTGACCCGGTCCCGCCGGCCGGCGTGCAGCGTGCCGTTTCTGGGATGTGACCAAAAGGTTGCGGGTCCAAATCTTGCCACTGCTGTTGTTGTATCCTTCAGCACGAAACGGGAGCTGGAACCAGTCCTGCCCCCTGGAGGTGAGTGTGAGCAGCAGAAAAGTGCTGGCGTTAATTTTTTAAAGGGGCGTTTGAGCTCCGTTCTGCCCCGCCGTTGGCACGTTTCCTCATGCTCGTCGTGCGGATTGAGGACCCCGTGGGGGGAACTCCGCAGAGGTCCTTGTGTTTGATTTGTGTTTCCTCAGCCACGGCTGGGATGATACCGCCTGAGGCAGCTACGATAATAAATCCATCCCACCCCGTCCCGTCCCGTCCTCCATCCCCCTCGAACCCGGGCCTGACCACCCCTGCAGGAACACCGGCCGTGCTCTGCTGCACTTAAGCTGAATCACAGTCAATACGGATGGCCGCTTGGGGGGGGGCAAACATTCTGTTCTTCCACAGTAATATCAGTGATATTATGATAGCTTACAAGAGCTATTTGATTTATGCGATTCGCCCTGGATCTGCTAAGCGCCTCAAAAATAATAATAATTTTGTGTGAACCAGCACTCTACGGGCTTATGTGACTGTTCTTTGTTTTTATTTTCTACGGTTCAGTAAAAGTACGTTTGGTTTGTGCCCAAGTCCGACACACGGTGGTGTTCGGCTGCCCACCAAAGCCCTACAGACTGCCAATGAGAGGATATTTAACATTAACATGTAGTCACTTTCCGACACTATTTCCTCCTATGCTGTAGGGGGAGAATAAGAAATTTGTTCAGTTTTTGCCTGTCCATTTATCAGGCAAAGCTATCAACTATCCCTCAGGCCTTGGCTATTCCTCCTCTGCTATTCATTATGTTGTATTACTAGCAGAGGAAATATCCCCCCCACCTCTGCCACCTGTAATGTGGCTTGTGTAAGCGTTTAGCCGTTTGAATTTTCAACTGTACTGAATGTAAATTTTACATACAGTAAATACTCTGTGTTGATGTTTAGACATTAGTGACATTAGTCTGTTCAGTGGGTATTTTTATTTAACCTGGAGCTGCAATATCGAGTGTGCGAGTGTGCGAGTGTGTGTGCACGTGCGTGTGAGGGTGCATGTGCACGTCCGTGTGTCCTCCACGTCTCCTTGGCGACAGTGCGGCTGAATGGAGCAGCTTATCATCTGCTTGTTTAATTTAACAGGATGCCACACCTTACGTTTACCTTCACTTTCTTTCGCTTGTGACGTCCTTTATGGCCTTGCTCTCAGTACTGACTTTAGCCTAACTGCAGAACTGGTTTTAAACTGGGAGAAAGTCGATGGAATTACACTGGCAATCAAGTTTTCAGGAAAGCAGACCCGTGCCCATTGTTTTAAACCAGCTTTGTAGCCTGGACCGCCTTCCATCTCTGTCTGCTGATAAGGCCGGCTAGCGCAGCTGTAATGCCAGACTTTACCAATAAACGGAAGGAATTCGGGGGGACGCATCGAGGCGGCGCTGACGGAATTCACCCCCAGGGCGTTAATATGGACGACTCCGCGGCCCGCCGGCGCACCACCTGGGAACAAGAGCCCAGCCCCCGGCGATGATTGGGCTCCCCGCCGTGGCCTGCCGCGGGGTCGATCTACGGCCCTCGTGAAGAGAATCTGGCAATCGCCTTTACGGTTGAACCTGTTGCTAACCGCCACTATATGGGTCAAGAGCTGTTTGTTGTGCTGCTTTTGAGCTGCAATGTAGCCCCAGAGGACACTGCTGTTCTTTATTTACTTGTCAGAATCTGTGGCGCCAGAGCAAGAGATTAATAAACTCAATAAGGGGACATTGATTTTTTTTTTGCGACAGTGCGAGGGCCTGTTTTGAGGGTTATGAGATTTACTGAGAACCCTCAGAGGGCACTCACCGATGCCTCTTTGTGTTCCAGGCGAGGCTCTACAAAAAGCGTGTCTGGTTGAAGAAATTACATCTTGGGATTTAAGGTCGTTTGAAGTGCCAATCTTTAAGCAGTTCCCCCTAGTTTTTACAATTAGGCTGATTCCCACAGGACCGTAAACGTGCCCGTCTGCAGCAGCTTTGGTATCTTAGCGAGCCGTTCAGTGATGGACACCCACGCACACCCACACACACACACACACACACACACACCCACGCACACCCACCCACGCACACCCACGCACACCCACGCACACCCACCCACGCACACCCACGCACACCCACACACACACACACACACACACACCCACGCACACCCACGCACACCCACACACACACACACACACCCACGTCCACACACACACCCACGTCCACACACACACACACACACACACACCCACACACACACCCACGCACCCACGTCCACACACACACCCACGTCCACACACACACCCACCCACGCACACCCACGCACGCACACCCACGCACGCACACCCACACACACCCACGCACACCCACGTCCACACCCACGCACACCCACGCACCCACGTCCACACACACACCCACACACACACACACACACACACACACCCACGTCCACGTCCACACACCCACCCACGCACACCCACGTCCACACACACACACCCACGTCCACGTCCACACACACACACACCCACGTCCACA
>JAOVYW010003380.1:0-10103 GCA_025775045.1 Hiodon tergisus | reverse complement strand
AGAAATTTCCACAGTTCTTCTACAGACTTTGTTTCACTTGCTTCTGTCTGTCCAGGTAATGCCAAACAGCCTCGATGATGTTGAGATCAGAGCTCTATAGAGGCAAAGCAATCTGTTGCAGAACTCCTTGGTCTACTTTCAGAAAAAGAGTGTTTTTTTAAATTAGTTTTATTCTCTACTTACACACTAGTGCGGAAGACAAAACATTAGTATCAAGGACTAAATTAAAGGTAAAAAAGCTAGGGTGCCTAACCTAAGACTTTTGCACAGTACTGTGTGTATATATATATATATATATATTGGTATATTATTGTATACCAAACCATGTCTTTCTGTTTTGGTAGGAATTGGGTCATTTTTGATGTATTCCATCCATGACGGCATCCGCGGAATCTCACTGGACCCCAATGATAACACAGAGGCCTTGATGCCTATCACCGGTACATTGTTTGCTGTGGGCGTGGACTTCCATGCAGGTAATTGCCGTGCTGGCACACATGCATATTTGATCATTGAGGTTTATTTGGATATCAGTTGGACATTGGGTTTAAAATCTACGAACCATATGCTAATATTCTGTGGATGTGTGCTTTTGAGCACAAATTGTATAGAACTTAATGACTATATTGCATGTATTCTGGGTTATTTTATTCTTGTTATGGCACCTGTCAATCACATAGATTACATGCTAGATTTAATGTCTCTATATATATTTTTCAAAAGCAAATAATGGGAAGCAGTTGCTGTTCTTAGTGTATGAAAAGCGAAAAAGCGTGTTTCCTAGGCAATAGTGATTTCTTCACAAATACGGCTTTCAGTTAATCAGTCAATCAATCATAATATATTTGGTACTTTTTTTTACAACCAGGGTGTCATAAAATGCTGTACAGAGATTTTCCAAAAGGGAAAGAAAAGCAGCACTGAATTATTTTAAGAAGGTAATCAATTACAACTCCCAGAAAATAGTTAATAAAGCAAAAACATAAAACCATAAATGATATATGGCTATAATGGTGAAGTCAAACTGTCAAGTTGATATTGCTTTTCAAGCTTTTCTGGAAAAACTAAAAAATGATACAAAATGCAATTTCTCAGAGATTGTATCAGCAAAGGCTAGGTGTGGTTAAAAAAAAAAAGAAGGGTGTTTGTACTGTGTACAAGAATGGAGTTGAAATTTCTTCATGGTCACACAAAACGCTGCCCTCCTTGAGTGACTTTATGAGGCTGACTGAAGCTATATGATCCAGTGCATGCTTGTTTAGCTTCACAAAGAGTTTTAGGCAAAAGTTTGGACACAGAGCTACATGATAATTTGCTCTGTCTTTTTAAGAAAAGATCATAGTGATATGCCATTCAGGCTCTAGAGAAAGCTGGATGATGTGATGTTTTTCAGACAAAAATTCTTAGTGTAGCAGTATTGAGTTGAGAAAATAAAATGTTGTGCAAAGGTTTGGCCTCCTTTTCAATTGTGTTGATTTGAATACCTGTAGTCACTTAATGCTGACTGACTTCAACACAAAATGGATTTGATTGGCTCAATGAACATTAGACTAAAAACACAGGTGCAACCAATCATGAAAAAGGATATTCAAGGTAGCTAATTGCTATTTGTGCTTCTCTTTGATTCTCTACTGGAAAGTAGCAACATGGGAACCTCAAAAGAACTCCCTAAAAACTAGGATAATTCATCAATATGAATTAGGAGAAGGATACCAAACGTTATCAGGGGTGCCCAAACTTTTGCATAAAACTGCACGTATCACCCTCCAGTGATGGACAATGGTGGGATGGTGGGTACAGAAGCGCATTACACTTAGTGTGCACAGTGAAGTAGTTAACACTTAATAAGCGAGAAGTATCACTAGAGAATATGCATGACCTGTTTTCAGTTCTCGTTTGCTGATGGATGCAACTTAATGTGTAATGACTTTATGTAATACATGTGAATTACACATCTCCCTTGTCAAAGGAGAGCAGCTTTAGTTAATGTTTGCCATGCATCTGCGGCTAAGTTTCAAAAGCCTCTAAACTATTCTTGTGTAGTTCTCACAGTACTTATGAGTATGCTGGCTTTGATCTGCTGAACTATGAATTTCCATGTTTTAGACATCTTTACATTTACAATAGTCAGCTTTTAAAACTGGCTACTATTAATGATAATCTGTAAGTAGTATTACCCAATGAAAGGAGTCCCAATTAAAGGAACAGTTGAAAATATGCAATATAGAGGATCTGTTACACTATTTTTTTCTCTTCTTAATAAGATGATAATCACAATAAACAGTACTATATTATTGCACACAAATTCAGTTTTTTTTTTTTTTTTAACTAATTGATACCATTTGAGTTTGGAAACACAGCATTGCTTATATATTGCAAGCATTGTGCTAAATATTGATCATTGATTTTACCGAAAAGTGACTTATTTGAAAATGTCCAACAGACACAAATGCCAACCAGGCTTTTACAATATGCATGGGAGAAGTCATATGCAAACCAGTGAATAACTAGAGGATCAAACAGGCGGGTTGAATATCAACAGTGAATACGTTTGAGGAAGTGTGCCTTAATGTAAAAGACAGTCAAATCATTAGATCAGGATCTGCATTCAAAGGCAAAAGCTTGCTCTGTGCTCTGCCTTACTTGCTATTCGCAATGGTTGAGCAGACAAGCATATTGCACTGTCACCAACTGGGTAAGCGTAGCACTATCATTGTATTACAAGGCAGGCCTTTCCATGTGATAATAGGACTCTCTTCCAGCTGAATTCTGTCATGGAATTGAAAATCGCGAACAGCGAGTGAATTCTAAAGTGCAGGATGGTACGACTAAACTTGAAACAGCCTGGCCCGGGTTGGGGCCATTCCCAGCTCTATCGATATTAATCAGATGGATAGCCATATTGCCAAAAAAAAAAATAATAATAAAAGAAACGGAAAGAAAAGTGATTTGAAATCAGGCGGGTGACTGCAGAAAGAGCACTCCAGATAAGCATTGCCAATTATGAGCTGCAGTTTTGCATTCTTTTTCACCCCCAATCCAGTGAAGCTGCACTTCAGCTTCTGAGATTTCAGTAAACACATTCTCTCTGCGGCATTGAAACCTTTCAGCTCTCACTTTGATGTGCGGAGAAGAGCGTGAGGAGTAGCAGCTCTCTCTGTGCACGTCTCTTACAAAATGCTTTCGGAGCGTCTCCGAAGGTGGAGTTGTATTGTTTTCTGTCAGCGGGATACCCGTGGCAATGTTTAAACCCGTATGTGGCCTACAGCTGTTCTCAGATTTCTGGTATCATTCTATCTGCCACAACTTGACACTTTTATTTTACTGTCAGCGTGCATTTATTTCATTAATTTTTTTTCCATCTTGACTCATAATATTGAATTAATCTGCATTTTTAGAACTACAGGTCATTCATGAAAGGCATATCTGTAACATAAATATCTTTTTGTGCCTTTTTGAAATCAGAAATTAGGCCAATAAAATCACTTCTCACATGTTTCCATATCACAAAGACACTTTAAAAAGATAATAATACAAACTTCCTAAGCTGTTTGGAAGAAACCCTGAGAGAAACCAAGTTTAAAAGGAGAACCCGGCACTAGGAGCTACAATAAAATAAAATAAAAATCAACTGAAATCAAAATTGTATGGTATAAGCCTGCTACAATGCATGTGTTGTGGACATAGAGCTCACTAATCACATCTCCAGGTGGTACTAAATACTTCTGCTTTATAATTGATATCATTGATATATTTTTGTTTGTATTGCTCCTTTGTGAACTGCATTTAACAGGAAATGATACAGTATACTGGACGGACATGGGATTAAATCGAATATCCAGGGTAAAACGTGATCAAACTTGGAAGGAGGACATTGTGACCAATGGCATCGGCCGGGTGGAGGGGATAGCTGTGGACTGGATTGCTGGTCAGTTCCCATCAGCCAAAACTCGTAGATCGTTATCTGGAGTTGAACGCCACAGCTGTCGCTCACTGATCTCACTCTCCCCTCTGACCAAAACGTTACCTGTCAATTTGTTTCCCCAGGGAACCTTTACTGGACGGACCATGGTTTCAATCTCATTGAGACTGCCCGCCTTGACGGTGCCTACCGCTTTGTGGTGATCTCCCAGGGCCTCGATCAGCCGCGGGCCATCGCCGTGCATCCGGTGAAAGGGTATGTCAACTGATTACCTCTATTTACGTCATTCTACAGAGTCCCCAAAGTGATAAGACGAATATTTATTTTAAATGAACTGGTCGGCGTGAAAAACTTACTTGCGCCCAGAGGATGCTAATTTGTGAGATTAAATTCAAAATTGTGCTCACAAGTTATTGGTTTCGCGCAGTTATATACTTTGGAACATATTCCTGCTTAGCTGTTATTTTACCTTGGCCATTTCCTTCGAGATGTTCTTTTAGCTTTAGCAAGAAGGCATAGAATTATCCTAAGTGAAAGGCGACTGAAATGTTTTTATAAAGGAATGGGGACTTGCTGGGGGGCGGAGATATGCAATTTTTGAATTTAGATGACTTAAATTCATGAGCAATTACAAGGTCCTTGGAAGCTCCATGGATACAGTGAAATGTACCATGTCAAGTGTCAGGTGAACGCCAAAATTATCGTTTGAAATTCAGTATTATTTGCGAATACCTTAGAAAGGCACTGAATGTTCTTTTGGGCTTCTTATTCACTTGCATTTGAAATTCATGTTGCACGGGTTAAATCATGTTCGACCACTTGGTTCTCTGCATGAACACAGAGAAGGATGCCCCCTTCTTCGTTAGCTTTGTTTTACGTGGGGATTAGACTGCAAACATGAGATTTTTTCTGAATATGACTAAAATCACTGGAAAGGGTTCATTGTTATTCACTTCTTTTTCATTCAGTTGCAAACCATTTAGTTAAGATTTCAGTAATCATTGCTTCTGGGAAATTACACAATATAATCTTGGAGGTCTACGATGTGCTTTTTGACCTGTACTGGTTTGACCCCCCGGCAACACCAACAAATGGAAGTTTAGTTTGAAATCTTGGTATGTTGTCCAGTCTTGGTGTGTTGTCCAGTGGATGGATATTCTAAATTCCAAATTCTGTGTAATGTCTCCGTAATAGGCATACGACATCCCCAACCAATGCACTGAAATCATAGTAATCAAACATGCTGATTAAAAATCTATTCCTCTGAGCATGCATTCAGGACCTGCTTTTGATGCAGTGAGTCACCACTGGTGTTAATATAGGGGAACAAACTCAACGATGTCGAATGATCTAATATTAAGCTAAATTATGTTATGGTCCTTTCCCATACAGATGTCTATATAGCTTGCTTTCATAGCTTAGATAGCTGTGTTTAACCAGAGCTTCCCAGAACTGCTGGGCTTTGCGAACAACCTCCAAAAAGGAAATGTACTTTGTAAAAGATAAATAAATAACTGCTAGACATCATTAATTCTCTCTCTGTGTGTGTAGCTCAGAATGCAAAACTCAGGTAGGGCTCATATCCTAAGTGCCCTGCTTTTATTCTTTCTCTTCATACCCAGCCTCATAACCATTTCTCATCAGGGAAGGAATCAATATTGCTCTCAGCATGCAATGAGAAGAAATTGGGGTAGTTCTTTTTTCTATGTGATTAGACTGCATGCTGTCTTCATATAATGGGGGGGGGGGGACCAGGGTTGAATGACTGAAGTTTCAACTGACCTCCTTATAAATGCATTTAAAAATGCGTGGCCATAAAAAAAAAGAAAATGAAAAAAAAACTTTTATTCCTTTGTCAGAACCTCTTATCATATATATTCACTTTCAACTGTAAACTACAGATAGAAAGCCACACATACAGATTACTAACTAATGCAGTTGTGTAGGTTCCATGATTGCGCTTGTTCTCTAGAAACTATAGAGTTCCACGTTGATTTCAGTTGAGTTATCGCTTGCGTATGTCAGTCAGTTTAAAACCATTTGTTAACTCCATGTAGAGGTCTTCTGAGAGAGTGGGGCAAGTGATGCAGGAACTTGCTTTTCCCTCAAGTCACCGGTGGGGTCAGTCTCAGCCTAGACGTGGGTTACAGCTAAAAGAAAAGTCTCTGAGATTATGCCAAAAGAAAGCAGAAAAAACAATACATCAGTGATATTCCTTAAAAAATTTAACCATCATTTTATCGGCCACTATAATTGCTGGTTTTGGTAACAGCCTGCAAGAGTCCTATGCCTCTTATCGATTATTTATGTTTTCATATATTTCATAAGGACCGAACTTGTTGAGATTTAGTGTGTTCTGTCCGTTGGTTTTCCTTCCCTTTGCTGTGCTGTTGCAGGTACATGTTTTGGACAGAGTGGGGTCAGTCGCCTTGCATTGGGAGGGCGCGGTTGGATGGATCGGGTCAGGTCATGCTTGTCAACTCTGGGATCACCTGGCCAAATGGGATCTCCATCGACTATGAGGTGTGCGCCTGCCCTAAAGCGTTCGCACCCCCTCAGTTTTCTCCCACCTCCAGTGTGAATTATGTCTTCAAGTGGTATTATGTGATATTATGTAATTATGTAATAATCGCCGGAATCGAAACACCATTCCGCTCCCAATTTCGTACAAATGTTTCCGATTTTTTTTTTAATCGAATTTGTGCCGATAAGTGAACTGCCCGCTGAAGTTTGTTGTCGAATTGCATTCCAGGAAAATGTATTATACTGGTGCGATGCCCGTACCGACAAGATAGAAAGGATCAAGCTTGAGAGTGGGCAGAACCGAGAGGTTGTACTGTCAGCGAGCAACGTGGATATGTTTTCATTGGCAGTCTTTGGGGCTTACATCTACTGGTCTGACAGGTAATTTATTTTTCCATAAATGTTACAGTCTCCCAACCATCCAGAGAAGCCAGCAGCTCTAGCCATTTAGATTAGTCACTTCCTCACCACAAGGTCACAGTTAGAATCCTGGGAAAGCCTTGTCATATTTTCCTGAGAAATGCCACTTTGTTATTTAAGCAGAATACTTCAGCCTCATCACCAGAGAAGGTTCCCTCATGCTTTATCAGGCAAAAACCCATGTTAATGTTTACATAAACTAACAGCCGTTGATCAGATCCTGTCGAAACTCTTGGCCAACCCCAAAACCCCCTGTCCCCCCGTCCCACCTTACTTCCTACTGTGTGCCAGGGCTCATGCCAACGGCTCCATTCGAAGAGCCTTGAAGAGTGACGCCACTGAGGTCCTGACTCTGAAGAGTGGCCTGGGAGTCAACCTGAAAGACGTGAAGGTCTTCAACCGAGGCCGGGAAAAAGGTTGATGCTTCATTTTGTGGGGTTGTTAAGTACCTTTATTAAGCAAAACAAATTAATACATTTAATGACGTAATTAAAAGAGCGAGCATGATGAACTCTCATTCGTGTTTTTCTCATGTGTTTGTAATTATGTCTGTTAGCTGTTTATTATTTCTGTTTCTGCACAAACTGTTGACATGAATGACAAACGGAGTCAGTGATGATTTATAATATAAAGAAAGATGAATCAGTTACGGAACCGCACAGCTCTCTTCTAATTCATGAAATGCTCCGAGTGCCTTTGATGGATTGCGCGTGACCACGTGTGGGAAGGCCGGAGGCATGGCGAATGAGCGCGCGTTTCTGTATGTGACCATCAACATTTCTTCGCTGGCAGGCACAAATCCCTGCGCCAGGAATAACGGCGGCTGCCAGCAGTTGTGCTTTAACCAGGGCAGAGGTCAGAAGATCTGCGCCTGCGCTCACGGGCACCTGACAGAGGACGGCCTTGGCTGCCAGAGGTATGAAGGCTACCTCCTGTACTCGGAGAGGACCGTCCTGAAGAGCATCCACCTTTCAGATGAGAACAACCTCAACTCGCCCATCAGGCCTTACGAGAACCCGGCCTACTTCAAGAACGTCATCGCGCTGGCCTTCCACCATCGACAAGAGGTCACGGGAACCAATCGCATTTTCTTTAGCGACGTCCACTTTGGGAACATCCAAGTTATTAATGATGACTGGTCCGGACGAAATATCATTGTGGAAAGTAAGTGTATTTCGAGTAAAAAGCTATCTCTGTTCTAAATTCTCTTTTTCCCTCTCCTTTGATATTTTTTGTCAAACTCGGGCATAATCTCGGTTCTCTACTGCTTGCTTAGAGGTTGATAGAGTGTGCGGACGTTTCGTGTTTCTTCAGAACTGCCAAGCTTTTCACTAATTCCTGTGTCTGTAGAAATCTTTTCTTTTTTCCTCACCGTTCCCCTTGATTACAGAAAACAGCATTTTTTGATTCTCGGGTTCTCAAAAAGGCCCTATTCAAAAGAAAACATCTGCCAACTGAAACACGATTTTGAAAGATGTCGGAATTTATTATTTTCTGCCCACAGTCTGTAAATGCTTGGCAACTTTAAATGAGACTTTTGAATGCTTCTGAATAAGAAAATGTGTTTCAGTGCTTTTGCAGAGGCTTGTTTCTTGCTAAATTTTAAAATAGTATTTGTAGTCCAGTCTCTGTTACATTTTTGCAGTTCGTTCCCATTATAATTGAATGTATCTCTGTGGCACTCGGGTGCCCTTCATAATAAAGGAGAGAACGGTAATTTGCTTGTAATGTGAAGATAATACTCAGAAGAAACTGTAGGGTGTATGAACTATATTATGAAGTTTAAAAGTCATTCATTTTTTTCTGCATTTTCCATTTATTATGATTGTTTCAATTCTGTTTCTATTTCTTTGAAAGACTTCTCATATCTGCAGTACTGGAAAATGAAACTGAACTGAGGGATCTTTAACAGATGTCAAAGAGATTGCAAACATCAGTACTCAGCTGCTCTTAAATAATGAAGCTTTAATTTAAAATTCAAGGAAGTCAGACTTGAAGCGAAACTCCTGGTACCTTTTAATTTCCTTCTGTAAAACAGTGGACTCAGCTTTAAAATTGGGTTCCCTTAAGGTAAAACACAGTACATTCTATACGTCAATTGACTTTGCAGATGTTATCGGTTTGCTGTTTTTCAGACGAATACAGCAATTTGACTCATCCTGAGTCAAAGGCAAAATTTTGCTCCTTGTTTCCAGCGTCTTATCGCTTATTATGAATCAAGTATATACACTTAGTAGCCAGTTTATTAGGTACACCCTTGTAGCACTGGGTCAGATCCTGCTTTGCCTCCAGAACAGCCTGAATTCTTTGGGGCATGGATTCTACAACGTGTCGTAAACATTCCCCAAGGATGCTGTTCTATGCTGGCCTGATGGCACTTTGCAGTTGCTGGAGATTGGATCATGGTACATTCCGTCTCGTCCCAGAGATCCTCTATTGGTTTGAGGGTCTGGGGACTGTGCAGGCCACTCAAGTACACTTAATTCGCTGTCATGTCCCTGGAACCACTCTGAGACAATACATGCTTTGTGACATGACATATTATCCTGCTAGAAGCATCCATATGACAAAGGGAAGACCGTAGCCGTGAAGGGATGCAGCTGGTCAGCAACAATGATCTTATATGCTGTAGATATATGCTGTTTATGTCAAGGAACATAACGTGAGCCACGAAAAACATTTCCCACATCATTACCTCACCGCCACCAGCCAGTACCGATGACACCCGTTACGA
Source organism: Hiodon tergisus (assembly GCA_025775045.1). Taxonomy (NCBI): domain Eukaryota; kingdom Metazoa; phylum Chordata; class Actinopteri; order Hiodontiformes; family Hiodontidae; genus Hiodon; species Hiodon tergisus. The sequence continues at coordinate 504 of JAOVYW010003380.1, read as the reverse complement.
AGGGTCCGTGGAATCATGCTGCTAATCCCAACTCAACAGGAACCGTGATTTGTCGAACCACTTCTCATTTGTGTTGGCGACTGCGCGCCCAGTAGAGCCGTGTGTTCTTGTTTTTAGCTGATAGGAGTGAAACCCGGTGTTGTCGTCTGCTGCAATCGCCCATCTGTGACAAGGACCAATGTTGAACTGCCCCGTTATTTCCCTATTTGTGGCCCACCTGTAAGCTTGCACAAGTTCTGCCATTCTCCTTCGACCTCTCATCAACCAGCTGTTTCTGTCCCAGGGACTGCCGCAGACTGGATGCTTTTAGTTTGTCGCACCATTCTCCCCAGACGCTGTTGTGCATGAATAGGCCATTCTCCCCAGACACTCTGGTGCATGAATAGGCCATTCTCCCCAGACGCTCTGGTGCATGAATAGGCCATTCTCCCCAGACACTCTGGTGCATGAATAGGCCATTCTCCCCAGACGCTCTGGTGCATGAATAGGCCATTCTCCCCAGAC